>BDUI01003481.1:51389-69063 GCA_002335545.1 Apodemus speciosus
CATTCTTCCATTGAGGGACACCTGGGTTCTTTCCAGTTTCTGGCTATTATAAATAAGGCTGCTATGAACATTGTGGAGCATATATCCTTATTGAACATTTTTGATACAATATTTTTAATTTATTCTATCATATACTACATCTCAATGGCAGTTTCTTCTCCCTCTTTCCCCAATCTCTTCTTCCACCTCCCCTTTCTCCCAGATCTACACTCCTTTCACCTTCCCTTAGAAAAGAGCAGACCGCCCAGGGACATCAATCAACTATGCCATAACAAGCTACAAGAAAACAGACATATATTCTCACATCAAAACTGGACAAGGCAACACAGTAGTTAAAAATAATGGGGTCACAAAGGCAGGCAAAAGAGTCAGGGACACCCTCCACATACGCACTCCCACTGTTAGGAATTCCTCAAGAACAGTGAGCTACAGGTCAGATTCATACAGGTTCCCTGATCTCTGTGAGCCCACTTGAGAACAAGTCAGTTGATTCTGTGGGTTGGATCTTGTGGTGTCCTAATCCCTCTTGCTCCTGCAATCCTTCCTCCACCTCCTCTGCAGCACTCCATGAGCTCTGCCTAATATGTTACTGTGAGACTATATATCTGATACCATCAGATGCTGAATGAAGTCTCTCTTGATGAGAATTATTCTGGGCAGTTTAGGCAGTTTAGACAAGCTGTAGGTAGGAAGGTTTGTAGCTGACTTGGTGTCCCAATCCCTCTACTTGAAGCTTTCCCTGGCTACAGAGGATGGCTGGTTCAAACTCAGTGTTCCCCATTATGAGGAATCTTAGCTAGACTAACCCATAGATTCTATGGAGTTTCCATTGCACTAGGCTTTTACCTCATTTCTCAGTCCATCCTCGAAAATTATTCTACTTCTTCCCAGGATGATTCTTCTGTCTTCCCTTAAGCCTTCCTTGTTGTTTAGCCTCTCTGGATCTGTAGCATGATTGTCTTTATATACAGCCAATCTCCATTGATAAGTTAGTACATACCATATTTGTCTTTCTGGGTCTGGGTTATCTCAGAATTATTTTTTGTAGTTCCAACAATTTGCCTACAAATTTCACAATGCCATTTTTTCTAATAGCTGAGTAATAAATACTCCATTGTATAAATGTAACACCTTTTCATTACCCATTCTTCTGTTGAGGGACATCTAATTTGTATCCAGTTTCTGGATATTATGAATAAGGCTGCTATGACAGAGTTGAGTGACTAGAGATGACATTCTATGGGCCAGGCACTTCTCACATTCAGTGGGTGCCTGGTTAAGTTTAATATTTTTATTAATTCTATTGGAATTTCATGCATGCATACAATCTATTCTGATCACATGCATACACAACACCTATCCCTTACTTCTCACCCTTCCCCACTCCCTCCCAGTTTTGTTGTCCATACCTGACRCTTTTTAAAATTAGACTGCATGCAGTATCCCCCACTGTCTTACATAAGTCAATATGATAGTGACAGGTGCAGTGGAAAAGGTCTTCAGATTACCATGTGATTTTAAATGAGAGTCAGACACCAAAGAGTGTGCAGGATGGCCCTTCCATAGTGTAGGTGTGTATGCCATTCCAGCAGCACTCCCTTTCCTCAAGAGCCATGTGACCTTGTCTTTTTCCACCAGTTTCTCCAATGGGAATGCTGTGCCATCCAGTATGGAGCCTGTGACTCGGTGACTGTTGGCACAGCATGATGGCTGCCTGTAAGATGGAAACATAGTGTAGAAATATATCTTGRTGGCCTTCAAATGGAAGCTATCATAGAAATTTATGAATGAAATACAACTCCAAGAATTTTAATCTTGAATCTCATTCTTTGGCTTCTTTTAATCTAATTAGAATTGGTCCTCCCTGACTGCTYCTTTGTTACAAAATAGTCACTTCAAATCTTTCTAAGAAACCACAATTGAGGGACAGAAAAACAGGATGAACTTAAACAGAATATTTCCATGGTTACCTCAGACTAAAAGAGTTTAACGGGCTCTAACTTGGTGACAGTTGCTGTGACCCTCAAGCATTATGTCCTCTCCTCTCCCTGTTCTTCATTCTCACCAACAGAGGACAGACAATGTTTGATAGACATTGGCCCCAACTTGAACCCTGCAGTCTGCTCTTCCTTGGAAATGATCCCATTTCAGACAGACACTTCTGGCAGAAGGTGCTGACAGACATGGGATGAGGCCAGAACTTGTGTCCTATGAAAATCACCAGCTTTCTGAGGCTTACTCATGTGTCTGTACAGAATGGCCACTTCTGGATTCTATTTTCAATAAACAACAGTGATCCCAAATGTATTTATTGTGTTTTGTTTATTTGTCTGCTTCTGTTTGCTTTAGCTTATGAATCTTTACAGAAGAGTAAAATCAATGTCTTGGAAATATGGAGAAATATAGGCTGCTGACTGAAAAATGAAAACATGAGCCTTCTGCAGACAGATTTTTAGAGCGGGCATGGGATTAGGAGGGAATTCAACTCAAAGCCCAGTCCAAACATGGGCCACTTTCATCTAAAACTCTCAGAATCTAAAAGGTAAGGTTTCTTGGCACTTACCCTACATACACATCTTGAAATGAGTCCAGAAGAAAGARGTAACATGAAGGTAAGTGCCCTGACTTCATTCTCCTGCCACTGGGAGAAAAAACATTTCCCTTTGTTGGGTAATTTACAACTATTTTAGGCTATTTAAGTTGCAAACAAGTGAGCAATGGATCTCYCTTATCCAAATCACTTTCAGATGGGTTTCAAAATAAAAACGTAAAGGAAACTAAGGCCTAACTGAGATCATGATTGAGGATGTTAGGAAAGATCGGTGTTTTCCCTCTCCACCTCAATTACCTCCTAAGTACATTGTTGTGGAAAGTGACTAAATACATAGATACATACTTGGAATAAAAAAAATAAACTCTTAAGTCAACACTGTCACACCTGACATACTTGGTTTCCAAAATCAAATACTAAGGAGGCAAAAACCTCAGTTATCCAACCGTGGCTTTAAATCCGGAGTTAGCTCTAAAAACATTCTGAATCCATTTGCAAGGTGTGCTCCAAGTGCTGCAAGTCAGCTGTGAAATCAGTGGGAAGAAGAGAGATGGCATGCAGCTCTAGAGATGACAGAGCATCAGGCAGGACTAGGTCTTAGCCTGGAGTTAAACTTTATAACTGCGGGGTATTGGGAAAATCACCTGACCTGCTGAGACAGCTCCCTCTGGGTCATGCAGATCAACACCTGACTTGCAAAGTTATGAGGTGTGTATATAGTATGTAAAGCAATTTTACACATGTGACTAAACTTTTAGATAATCCAGTCTGGTCTCAAAATCTCCAGCCTCAGGTGCACTCTATGGTCTGAAAGGGACAAGGATTTGTATTTAAACTGGGGATGTATAAAACTCACAATAGGTACTGGTTCTTTCCCTGGCATCCTGCCATCTGCTACATCCTAAAGGGGACTGCTGTGGGCTGGTTTGAGATCTTAATGGTCACCAATCATACACAAACATGTGCTTGTTAGCTTTCTCATCAATGGGATGAAACTTCTGAGAAGCTTAAGGGGGGGTGTGTTATGGTTCAAAGGAACATGGTGTGCAACTCCTTGTGGTAGGGAGGCAGAGGCAAGGTGGCAGACATGAGTCCTCTAGTCAGATTGCATCTGTAGCAAGGAAACAGGCAGAAGATACACAGTGATTCTGGGCTAAGAAACTCCAAAGACTATCCAGTAACCTACTTCCTCCAGTGAGCCTCTCCTTGAGACTTGCTGTCTGTGGATCAAAAATTTGGGGTGACTCACCCACTCCTGCCTTGTCACCCTGGCATTCACCTACACTGGGCATCGGACCCCCACAGGACCACTGATGTCCAACAAGGCCATGCTCTGCCACATATGTGGCCAGAGCCATGGGTCCCTCAATGTGTATGTACTCATATGTATGCGAGCTCACTTGATTGTCTCTCTGTTTTGGTAATTGGAGATCCCAGCAWGCTGGACTTCTGYAGAATAAAACACTCTGCTTTTACATACTATTTGAATGTCATTCTTCATTGAATCATGGACCCTTACACATCCAAGCACCATCATTTCTGAATCGCTGGTGCTTACAGCTTTCATAGAATTTGAGGAACTATGGCAGCCCAGCTCTCCCACTTGCCCTCTTTTTGTGATCACATTCCAGCCTTGGTTCATCTAAATATCCGTKAAACTCTGCCTTGTCTGGGAGTTTCTGATTCTCCAGAATTCATGAGGTGACGATTTCCATCCCTGGAGCATTTTTATAATGCTAATATAAATTTCCCAGGCACTAGTCTAAGAAACATAGTTCTAAAGTGGCCCAGCCCCTAGTTCCTTTCAGTGTCTTACATTCAAGGAATACTCAAATATAAGGCTTTTGCAAGACAACTTGCTACTGTATACCACCTGCCAACAAATCTCTGTAGCTTGATTTCCCCAAAATACAATTTTGTTTTGCTCCTGATATGAAAATATCCTCTTCACATTATTTGGATGTCCTAATTCCTGAATGTCTCTTACCTAATAATTGGTATAATATAACCAAATTTCAGGACGAGCAAATTCAAGAAAAGAGACTTTAGCCTGAAAATTCCAGAAAGGCCTGGGCTGCACAGGAATCTTGGATCTAGACCACTATGACCAAGGTGTGGGTGCACTGAAGACCAGTCAGTGATCCTCATAACCTTCCCTGTGTTTTTCTAGATCCTGCCTTCCTTTCAACTCTGGTCCATCTTTGGAAAGGATGTCTGTTTTAGTGCATGACTCCTGAGCCAGAGGCTGAGCTTTATCAGTGTTTTGTGGCATTTTGAAGTACTCCAGTATTAGAAGACAGAATACAAGTGGTTATTCCTTCACTTTCTGGCCTGGTATTTTTTATGAAGTAGACTTGTCACCCATTACAGGACATTAAAAGTCATTTTTTCACTGAGATTTTTTTGTACTCATTCTGAAGCTACAATGTGGCTGATGTTCATCTGTCAGCTACTCAAGAGCATCTAGCATTAACAATTAGTCCTGAAAGTGTTTCTTACAAACAAATATCTCAGCTGGAGTAAGACTGCACACGGTTCAGACTGAACTGAGCTGAAGTCAATCAGAACAGGAAGCTCGGTTCTATAAACATGTGCTGTTGTTGTTGGATGCTGTGCACTCTACCATAAAAACAAGCAAGGGCTTAGTGAGACACTGGATGCCACCAATGCATCGGACTTGTTTATTTTTTTCTAAAAATTCATATACACCATTTAAGGTCTCCTAGAAAAGACAAACAAACACAGCAAAGGGAAATTTAAAAGTTCAGCAACATTCTCTGAAGAAGTCTTCCTCTGATAATCTTCACGTTGAAAGGAGTGCCCCAAACTAAATTACCATGCTCTGCCTGACTGTCTCCAGGTCTCTGTCTGCAGTTGTGTGCTCTTGAGTAGAGGGACTAGCATTGATAACCTGGTTAGGTTAGCATCAGGAAGCCTGCCTAGACCAGCATCAGGAAGCTTAGCTAGTCAAAGGAAGCTTACAATATGATTAGYCTTTCCTATGATAAACAATCTGTTTTTGTGCTTTTGATTAAAATTTAATAAAAAAAATATTTCAGCAAGGCAAAGACTTGTTAAAAGCAGGTGAGGAAAGATCAACATTTGCTCCTCAGAAAACTAATCCCTCTATCTCAGTGGTGTCTCATGTTCCCCATTTATCTGGCAGGAGCATGGTGTCTCCCCCCTGGCAGAGGCATCCCTTTTCACTCTACTGTCCAGCCCTGAAGGACTCTAAAATTTGATCCCAGATACCTACCTCCTCAGCTCACCTCCTGAAATCAAACTCTTTTCTCAGCAGCTGCAGAGACAACATTCCACTGGGCTGGGGTAGGGGTGGGGGTGGTTCTGATTGTAATCCCTGCAGACTCCATTTGCACAGCTCAACAGTGAACTGCTGAGCAATAGGGATATTACATATCTGATCCCGGGACCCTTTCAGTAAGCTCATTTTGGCCTACAGGGACCAGGCAGGACAGAGGGGCAAGGGGTATTGAAAAAGAAAGTTGAGGTGGAATGGTGGGCGCTGCTCGGGTAATAGGTGTGTACATGTATGTCATAAAAGCCAAGTGATAAAGGRATCTCAGAAATCCATCCTACACACATGGTGGCAGTTCAAATGAAAATGGCCCCTGTAAGCTCGTGTGTTTGCATGCATAGTCCAAGTTGATGATCTGTTTGAAAAGGATTAGAATGTATGGCCTTGTTGGAGTAAGTATGTCATTGGGAGTGGGCTTTAAGGTTTCAAAAGTCCATGGAAGGCCCAGTGGGACCCTGCCTTTTTTGGCTTTTGGGGATGTAAAGGTCTTTGCTTCTACCCCAGCACCCATGCCTGCCTGAATGTCCCCATGCTTTCCACAATGATGAGATAGGACAAGCCCTCTGGAACAGTAAGCAAGCTCCCAGTCAAATGCTTTCTTTTATAACCTTGGTTATAGTGCCTCTTCTCAGCACTAGAACAGTGACTAAGACAAAAAGCACACAAACAAACAGCTCATAAGGATACTTTGGTCCGTGAAAGCCCACACACTTAGATGTGGTCCCATGAGATAGAATCATCTAGGAGTGTGGTCACCATATTAATTTGTGTAAATTAATGCTGGTGCTATTATGATGGTGATGTCACCTAATGCAGTCAGATGAGCTTGTCCTTGTCTGGAAATGCTGACTGTCCATGAAGCCACAGCTTCATACACTGTGGGTCCAGACCCAGTGGAGGCTATATACCTGGATGGTTCTGAAAATTTGTCCAGGGCTGGCCAGTGCTGCATGTCACAACCTCACTGCAGACTTGCACACAAGACTCATTTGCACACACTGCACACACACTTTACACTGTGCATCATGCCTCACAGTGCATCACCACTGCCTGGAACACCATGGTTCAAATTCAGAACTACAGTATGCTGCATAGTACAGTCCTTCATTACACAATCAAAGCTTTCTACTCTTATAGAAATTTATTGTAGTGGTTCAATTACAGATAAAACACTGTATTTTTACCATTATTTGGCATGCAAATGTCAAGTTAGTCTATCTTTGCCTTATATTAAATTCAAATGTTTGATTTTAAAAATGATGTTGAGTTGCTGACTTCACTTTCATAAATAATCATTAAGGGGTTTTGGCTTGGAATTTGGAAAGCATTTTTAATAATTTCTGGAATGGCCCTAAACACTGCAAATGTTTATGTAGGAAAGTGCTCACAGTATTCCTGATTATAAAATCATAAATTTATAATTATTAAATATTAATAATTAAATTAATATATTGATATTGGTTTATCAATATACATCTTAAAATGTTGAAGAACAAAGAAAATAAAAAGAGGAGGAGGGAGAAGGGATGAGGGAGGGAGTATCACAGAATAATTCCCACAGTCYTCTTATCCTGGCATAAAGCATGCTCGGCTGGAGTCTCAACTCTGAGTTTGAAGTAGCATCCACACCATAGCAGAGTTGAAGAGAACTTGTTTTTAAAGACYTTGAGGCAAGAGGATTTCATCCCTTTCTGAGGTAACCCGGTCCAGCCTCAGGAAGTTCTTTATATCCCAAATTATTACCATCTGAAGCAGTTTAAGCTCATTTCCGTCATGTCTCTGCCTCTGACTGAAGACAGGGAACAGCTGGTCACTTTCTTCTTTAACACCCATCCTGCTTCTGAATGTTACTCCCAGGTTGGCCGTCAACCATCCCGTCAGTAAACCAAATATGTGCAGTTCTATATCCGTCATACATTCTTGCCAGCTCATTAATCACTCTCATGTTCTGGAGCACAGCCTGAGTATGGGGCTTAGGAAAGACCAGAGTCCTCCCATGGAGGGAAGGAGTGTTGTTCACAAGAGTCAGAAAGCTGGTACCTAGCATTTGTTACATGTCGGGGAGGCTGCACACTGCCACAATTCTGTCTTGAGGTGTTCCAATGTCCACCTCTTCTATAATGTGCTCTTCAATAGAGCACTGTTGTTTCATAGAGCTAACTTCTGAGGCTAGGCTAGTRCAAGCTATACAGTACACCACATGTAACTTGTAAAGTAGATGAAACTTACCAGGACTCATGATCACTGTCATAAAAGTATCTGAACCCCACTTTAGTTTCTAAATTATCACTGGCAGGTTAGTAACTATGTCAATCTGGTCTCTCATTTGAGGTGTTAGAAACTCTGTGCTCCTTCAGGAATACAAAGTAAAATAAGCTTTTGTTTCCTCTAGCAGTTTTACCATCCACGTAAAAATTGTGTTACTGTGTGTAGGTACATGTGGTTTGTGTGACTGTGTGTGACCATGATCTATAGGCTTGAGTGTACATATGCATATGTGTAGTTTTGGGAGATGTATTTTTGATGTGTGTATATCTATATGTATGTATGTATCTGTATCTGCATAGTTGTATGTGTGTTGACATGTATCTCTCTCTCTGTGTGTGTGTGTGTGTGTGTGTGTGTGTGTGTGTGTGTGTGTGCTTGGTTAGTTTTACATGTGTGTAGTACACTGTGAAGAGATACATTTCTTCTGCACCTTGCTGTCAGGAACTTCAAACCAGAACCTTGAATCATGTAAGAATGACCCAAAAGATTTATGTGCTCCTTGATAGTCTGTGGTGACCTATGATGCAGGTATTTTGGAAACACATTGGGGCTAATAACCCATGGGTCATGTAGTGACAAGCCTTGGGACATAGGGCCAGCAGTAGTGCTTTCTTTGAGCCCTAAGACTGCCTTTTAGTCTGACTGTCCTCTGGGGGATACCCTCCCCACCCTCCATTTCTAGATAATAGAATAGCTGATGTTGGCATGACTCTGTTCCTAACTCTGRCTCCGGTACCTCACCAGCTCAGAGAACCCAGCATTATCATGCTCCGTATCTCTTTTTTAATTTTTTAAAATTAATTATTTTATTTATTTATATCCCAAATGTTGCTCTCCCTCCTAGTCCCCCTTCCCACAGTTCTTCACCCCATCACCTCTCCCCTTTGTCTCTGAAAGGGTATTTTCCACCTCCACAGCCCCTGAGGATCCCCCTTCACTGGGTCATCAAGTCTCCACAGGATTAGGTACATCCTCCTCCACTGAGGCCAGAAAAGGCAGTCTTCTGGTACATCTGTGCCTGTGGCCTCACACCAGTCAGTGTGTGCTCTTTGGTTGGCAGCTTAGTTTCTGGGAGTTCCCAAGGTCTGGATTAGTTGAGACTGCTGGTCTTCCTATGGGGCTACCATCCCCTTCAGCTCTTTCAATCCTTCTCTTAACTCTTCCATAGAAGTCCCCAACCTCAATTCAATGGTTGGCTGTAAGTGTCTGCATCTGTCTCAATCAGCTGCTGTTGAACCACTCAGAGGACAGTCATGCTAGGCTCCTGTCTGCAAGTACAACATAGCATCAGGAATAATGTCAGGGTTTGGTATCTGATCATGGAATGGATCCAAAGTTGAGCCTGTCACTGATTGGCCTTTCCTTCAGTCTATGCTCCATTTTTGTCCCTGTCTGGCTCCATCTTTTAAATAGATATCCCTGAACTATTTGCTATGGGCTGACTCAGAAGTCAGTCATGCATGACATACAATTATATTCTCAAGGACGTGTCTAGAGGTGTGATAACAAATAAGAGCCCATCAGTTGAGGAGAAGCAATAGCCAAGAAACCTAGAGTAGCAAAAACACGATAAGAAGGTTAACAGCCAAAGGAAAAGACAGCTCTGTGTGCATTGNGCACCTTGCTGTCAGGAACTTCAAACCAGAACCTTGAATCATGTAAGAATGACCCAAAAGATTTATGTGCTCCTTGATAGTCTGTGGTGACCTATGATGCAGGTATTTTGGAAACACATTGGGGCTAATAACCCATGGGTCATGTAGTGACAAGCCTTGGGACATAGGGCCAGCAGTAGTGCTTTCTTTGAGCCCTAAGACTGCCTTTTAGTCTGACTGTCCTCTGGGGGATACCCTCCCCACCCTCCATTTCTAGATAATAGAATAGCTGATGTTGGCATGACTCTGTTCCTAACTCTGRCTCCGGTACCTCACCAGCTCAGAGAACCCAGCATTATCATGCTCCGTATCTCTTTTTTAATTTTTTAAAATTAATTATTTTATTTATTTATATCCCAAATGTTGCTCTCCCTCCTAGTCCCCCTTCCCACAGTTCTTCACCCCATCACCTCTCCCCTTTGTCTCTGAAAGGGTATTTTCCACCTCCACAGCCCCTGAGGATCCCCCTTCACTGGGTCATCAAGTCTCCACAGGATTAGGTACATCCTCCTCCACTGAGGCCAGAAAAGGCAGTCTTCTGGTACATCTGTGCCTGTGGCCTCACACCAGTCAGTGTGTGCTCTTTGGTTGGCAGCTTAGTTTCTGGGAGTTCCCAAGGTCTGGATTAGTTGAGACTGCTGGTCTTCCTATGGGGCTACCATCCCCTTCAGCTCTTTCAATCCTTCTCTTAACTCTTCCATAGAAGTCCCCAACCTCAATTCAATGGTTGGCTGTAAGTGTCTGCATCTGTCTCAATCAGCTGCTGTTGAACCACTCAGAGGACAGTCATGCTAGGCTCCTGTCTGCAAGTACAACATAGCATCAGGAATAATGTCAGGGTTTGGTATCTGATCATGGAATGGATCCAAAGTTGAGCCTGTCACTGATTGGCCTTTCCTTCAGTCTATGCTCCATTTTTGTCCCTGTCTGGCTCCATCTTTTAAATAGATATCCCTGAACTATTTGCTATGGGCTGACTCAGAAGTCAGTCATGCATGACATACAATTATATTCTCAAGGACGTGTCTAGAGGTGTGATAACAAATAAGAGCCCATCAGTTGAGGAGAAGCAATAGCCAAGAAACCTAGAGTAGCAAAAACACGATAAGAAGGTTAACAGCCAAAGGAAAAGACAGCTCTGTGTGCATTGAAAAGTGACCTGACATGTTAAAGACTAAGCTAGAAAGGCAATCAGAATCCTGTAGAGCATTGAACTCTAGACTGAGAATGAAGCAGACTGCTAGATACTCTCAGTAGGGGAGAGATGTTACTGTAATTGAAGAAGTTGTGTTAGTGTGAGGAAATGACCCATGAGAAAGAGCTGGGGTCAGAAGTGGGTGATGACAGACTGCAGCCTGCACCAGGCAGTTACTATGGAGGCAGGGAGACTGACAGTAGCACTTGACAAGAATCCAGGGGTCTTGAGGATGACTAAAATTCATGCCATAAGTGGAAAGGACACTAAAGCCTGCTGTTGTGGTTCCAGTCAATCACACTGTACTGAATTGTGAGCCCAATGGGACATGTGGCTGACCTGCATCAGGATACAGCCCATGGCAAGAGTTGTTCCCTACTCTGGAAGAGTCTTTTCTGTGTGCAGCTGCTCCCACAGAAACCTACACTCCCCAGCTTCTCAAGTTCCTCTTGGAATGCTGACTCATTTTTCTCAGTTATACCCAACACTCCAGCATTCCCATACCAGGTGGGTCACACCCAGCATGTTCAGGCTGATTTCCCACCCATGTGCACACCCACCAGCTGTGAACCTTTTCTTTCTGACACCTTGACCTTGCATAAAGTGATGAGCTACTGTGTGTGCATTTGTATGTGTATATGTGTATGTGTGTATGTCTGCATGTGCGCATTTGTGCAAATGCACGAGGCAAGGATGAGGGCACATATATCCTTGCATGTATGTGGAGGACCAAGAAGAATGCTGAATTTGATACTTCATATGGGTCCCATGAACTGAAAAGAGGTCTTCAGGCTAGGCAAGAGAGTACCTTTTCTACATAAGCCACCTGCCATCTTCTGAGTTGTCATTTCAAGAATAAAACCACTGGGAGAGTATTTGTAATTGAATAATGGAAATCTCAGAGGAACGTTGCTAAAAAGGAATTCACACTTGCCTCCAGTAAGCATGTTCCTAGGGCTAAGAAATTGAACTCTGGAGACTTTTGACTCTTCAATCATGTCTATGCTGAGGAGCATTCTGGAGAAAGGGACTTGAACCARATCAGACATTTTGGAGAAGATGAGAGGTTTACCTTCTACCACGTTTTATATTASTCCCTTCTATGTTTCTAGAAAACTGTGGGCCTGACACTATGGCAATTTACATAAATAATTTCATGTAACCCTACAAGATAGATACTATAGTTGTTATTAAATATTTATAACTTCCATTTCACCACACAGATTTAAAAGCAGGAGTCTCAATCTCAAGCTGAAGCAGAAGTTTAAAAGATAACAAGTAGGTCTCACATTTCAATGCTCTCTGGGCACCCATNTATTTGCCACCATCTATGCCTGCAGCCAGCTTCCAGGAAGAGCCCCAATGTTCCATGCCCTTTCTACAATCCACTTCAGTCTACCTTTCCCAAACTTCAAAGCCTGCTAACATGGCTCTGGCAGACTGAACCAGCAGGGCAAAGAGAAAGGGCCAGGTCCCTTTCTTTCAATGCTCCTTGTGAAGTTGTCCCTTGCTGGCAAGTAGCCTCCAAGTACTGTGACTCAGAGGATATGGAGACAGGATCCCAAACACCATGCCTTAATAAGTCACTGTCACTCCCAGAACAGCAGGAATCTTGTCTAGGACTAAAGAGGAGTCTTTTAGCTACTGCTGCTTCCAGTAGCCTCCTACTATACCTGGAAATTACTTTTTTTAAAATAAGTACCGAGATGATAAGTAATAACTAGATATAGCGTTTGTTATTTTTATACAAGTAGGTATCATTAGAGATTTTTACCATGGGGTCAGTTAACTAGTCCCAAAGTGGACAATATTCCCTCAACTCTTCTTTTAATAAGAGAGAAAGGGAAACATAAAACCATTACAGTTTCTTATATAGTTCAGACTGAAGCTACATTTTGGATGAATATTGATCAGCTCCCCAGGAGTACATACATTAATCACTGATCCAGGCAAAACCACTACCCTCAGCCCCCAGAGCCTTGGCTGTTCATTAGGAATGTCATCTGTCCATCTCGTTTGCTCTGAGTGTGAAGCAGTCAGAGAGTAGAGAGGACTCTAATACAGATCTATGCTTTCTTTTATTGCCTTTGACCAGAGGGCAGATCAGAAGAGAAAAGTGTCACCACATTCTAAAGAAGGGCAGACACAGACATGCCATGTAGAAACATGRAGAAGTAACTGGGCTTTGTTGCTTAAACAAGGAGTTCTTGCAGCCAAAGCCGAAGCCCAGGGAACATCAGGCAAGTGGCCCACAAGGCCAACCCCACTCACACTCAAAGAAAGGGCTACGCAAGCTGGCAAGGTAGGACCTCCAGATTTCTCCTGCACTGAGGGAAGCCAGTCTACCCCATCAAAGGCGCTGGGGAGAGAATCAAATATCTAGGTGCTGGGGAGTCAATCCAGGCAACCATGTGGGCCTTTCCCTGTCAGTGAAGAGCAGATGACGTAGAGGTCAGCACATGGTAAATGTAGTCTTTGATGAGCATAGACAAACCTTATGATGAAGGAAGCATGCTGTTTCCTACGTGCATGTCTTGCTCTGGGTTTTGTTAGGAAGACAGTCTGGGCTTTGAAGTGGATCAGTGTTCATTCTGCCAAGCAAGCAGATTCAAAAGAAGTCAGCAACATACATACTACTCATATATCTTCAACTGTTGGAGAGAATCACATACACACACACATACACACACATACACACATACACTTGAACACACACACACACACTTGAACTCACACACACATGCTCAAACTTATCAACACATTCTCTAACATACATACATACACACACACACACACACACACACACAGACAACAGATGACTCAGTCAATCAATCAGTCAACAGACTAGTATCTTTAATTTCATCTTCAATTCTTTGACACTGGCTAGAAAAATCATTAATTCCATTGCTAAAATGTTTTTGTTTCAAATTCTCTTCTTAGCTATGTCTTTGAAATAAACAGGCTAATTGTACTGGAGTTTGGAGTAAAATTTCAACAGCACAAATTCAAATTATATTGAAATATTTCAAATTCTAAATAAGGAATTAAACTGGGGTTAGTTCCGTAATAAGATGCTAATCTTTTCCCCCCCTCAGGATTTTGTTTTCCTGTCCAGACAGACTATAAACAGTTTAATTGGCTTAGGGCTAAAAAAAATTATTACACATTGGTTGAATACAGTAGACMGCTCTTGCTGGTCATATACAGCTAAGTGTGGTGACCTAGAAGTCATTTTGGCTCTTGCAGCACCCAGAGATGATAAAGAAGAAATGAAACTTTCACAAGTTGTGTGGGCCACGGACCAACAGGAAATGGGTCTGTAACACACCTTGTTCCTGGCTCCAGGAAGCCTGGCCAGGGGGAGCCTCCGGAGAGGAAGCAAAGTCCCTTGTTGGCTACTTGCAGCGTTTGTGTATGTTTGTTTTATGGTGCTGTAGTTTTATTATTATTTTATAGTAACGAAAGATAAATGGCATTTACTCACTTTTACTGATATTCGCCTGCGTTTACGAGGTGCCTGGTGCCCTGCACCACATGGCTCCATGGCCAAGTGAACACTTCTTAGTTCCTCAAATTGGGCATAAAATTCCCTGCCAAGAGGAAAGAAAGAAAGGTCAAGGCCCTGCCAGTCAAGATCCTCTGATCTTGTCAGCTGAGACTGAAACCACCCACCCTCTACTCAAACCAGCAACAGAACGCAGATCTGGGATGGTTACCTTGTCCTTCCTTCATAGATCATCCCCTGTCTCAGCCCACTGCCTCTTTNAATATTTATAACTTCCATTTCACCACACAGATTTAAAAGCAGGAGTCTCAATCTCAAGCTGAAGCAGAAGTTTAAAAGATAACAAGTAGGTCTCACATTTCAATGCTCTCTGGGCACCCATMAGGAAATTTACCTAGTCACTGATGCCAGGAAATTATACCAGGAAATACTTTTATTTTCTAAGTACATTTGAAATAGGAAATTGACCATCCTRTTTTGGTTTTAATAAGGAAATAGCATTTCAGAACGAATGAGCAGATCCTGGAAGATGGTGCACATTTCTTCCTTTCCTTCCCTTTCTTTTCTTTTCTTTTTTAAATTCAATTTTTATTCCAAATGTAATGTCTAGAAATACAACAGCTAATACTCAGAATGGTGTGCTCAACTGGGAACTAGAAAAGCTTATGTGTAGTGAGTAGCCAGCATGCTGCCTGCCTCGGCACTCTGGTTATATGACCAAGAAAGCATAAAAATGACCGGTGTTCCTCTTCCAACCTCAAGGTACAGCAGTTATAGAAAGCAGGAAAAGAGAAAACACCACATGATCCCAAGCTTCCAGATGAACACCTCCGGAAGAGTGAGATTCTAGATATAACCTGTGACAGAGGACAAAAAGTAGAAATGAACACTTCGGGCAGAGGTCTTGAGGGCCCATTTAGAAGGGTAATCTGCTTTAAGATTATATTCCCTCTGCTTTTTCCTAGAAAACAGAGATAGTTTGACAGTCACTCTAGAATATTCCAAGTGTTAAAGAGAATTCTGTTGTTGAAGACTGAGAAAGAGAGCACAAGTGACCTCGAAATTCTTTCTCAGACTCAAGCCTGCTAAGCCTTGGTGTGGCCTTGGGATTGTAAGCATCTTGAGGGRCTAGACTTCTRCAKTTCAAACAAGCCCTGAGCCTCCATGCCAGGACATACATGGCAAACCTAGGAGAGTCCAGTAAGGCTAAATGCAAGATTCCAGCCCCAATGGAGGCAATCTCAAGGAAACCATGAGCTCTGTGGTCCTGGCTCTATCCTTGGGGAAGGAGCAGTAAGCTCAGAGGAGCAGGGGCATTGCAATGTGTCCTAAGACAACAGTAGCATTCCTTCTGACACTGCCCCTAGGAAGTCTTCCACTGTAGGGGTCTGAAAGCTGAGGAGAGGCTGATGAGAGGCAACTTTCAAAATATAAGTCATGAAGAGTGAGAAAGCAAGGTGTCCCTCATCAGCAGGATCCTGACCTCCAATCAGGAAACACATGCTCCACGCCCTAGGCAGACATGGCAGACCCCTCTCCCATATCATCTTCACAAACCAGCTTTTTATCCAGTCATTCATCAGAACCATGTGTTTCCAAAACAAGGTGTTAAAATCAAAGCTAGATATGCCAGTGTTGTGTAGCGTAGAATCTCGGGGCTTTTCCTTCCTCATTATGGCTGATGAAAAGAACACAACTCAAAATTAGACTCACTCTTTTATGATCCTGTAGTATTCTGCCAAGCCAAGAACTTTTACATTGGGAAGAGAAACTTCTGAAAGAAAAGTTCTGTTCAGATACAGTACCCAGCTCTACWGTGAAAGACTAGTCACCTGTATGCCCCCGCTGTGAGCTCACAGCACATCAAAAAGGATATCTGTCAGAAAACACATCCTAAGAAATGGAAGACATATGGGGCTCTGAGTCTGTGTAACCAGGATGGAGCAATTGAAGGGATGCTCTACGGAAACATGATTCCTATTATGAGCTCAGAAACCACAGGAAGGTCTTTGCAYGCACAGTGAAGAGTGGTTCTGTGGGACAGACTAAGATCTGGAGAAATAGATACATACAGTCTGAGAGGTGCCTCAGCYTGCAGAAACCATCTACCTAGGAAGACTGCATGGGGTGCATTCTGAGTACCTTTGTCTTAAAAGACAAGGCTCCTAGGCCTCTGGACCTGGATCAATTTTTGAGGATCCTCTAGAGAGGGACCCTTAACTTAGGCAATCTGGCTCASCTCTCAGTTCTCAGCTAGTTAGGAGGCTTGCTGAGGTTTCCCTAGCCCAGCAGAGCTCCCAGAGAATAGAATAATCTCCCCATGTAACATRTATTTGCCACCATCTATGCCTGCAGCCAGCTTCCAGGAAGAGCCCCAATGTTCCATGCCCTTTCTACAATCCACTTCAGTCTACCTTTCCCAAACTTCAAAGCCTGCTAACATGGCTCTGGCAGACTGAACCAGCAGGGCAAAGAGAAAGGGCCAGGTCCCTTTCTTTCAATGCTCCTTGTGAAGTTGTCCCTTGCTGGCAAGTAGCCTCCAAGTACTGTGACTCAGAGGATATGGAGACAGGATCCCAAACACCATGCCTTAATAAGTCACTGTCACTCCCAGAACAGCAGGAATCTTGTCTAGGACTAAAGAGGAGTCTTTTAGCTACTGCTGCTTCCAGTAGCCTCCTACTATACCTGGAAATTACTTTTTTTAAAATAAGTACCGAGATGATAAGTAATAACTAGATATAGCGTTTGTTATTTTTATACAAGTAGGTATCATTAGAGATTTTTACCATGGGGTCAGTTAACTAGTCCCAAAGTGGACAATATTCCCTCAACTCTTCTTTTAATAAGAGAGAAAGGGAAACATAAAACCATTACAGTTTCTTATATAGTTCAGACTGAAGCTACATTTTGGATGAATATTGATCAGCTCCCCAGGAGTACATACATTAATCACTGATCCAGGCAAAACCACTACCCTCAGCCCCCAGAGCCTTGGCTGTTCATTAGGAATGTCATCTGTCCATCTCGTTTGCTCTGAGTGTGAAGCAGTCAGAGAGTAGAGAGGACTCTAATACAGATCTATGCTTTCTTTTATTGCCTTTGACCAGAGGGCAGATCAGAAGAGAAAAGTGTCACCACATTCTAAAGAAGGGCAGACACAGACATGCCATGTAGAAACATG
>BDUI01003482.1:17984-31463 GCA_002335545.1 Apodemus speciosus
AACCAAAGAGTACACATGGAGGGCCCCATGGCTCCAGCTACATATGTAGCAGAAGATGACCATTTCAGACATCAATGAGAGGAGAGGCCATTGGTCCTGAGAAGACATGATTCCCCAGAAAAGGGGAATGCAAGTCAGGAAATTTGGGGGAGGGGGATAAACAGGAGGAGGGGGGATGGGATAGAGGGTTTTCTGAGGGGTAACACAGAAAGGGGATATCATTTGAAATGTCAATTAAGCACATGTCTAATAAAAAAGATTAAAAAATGAAAAGAAAGAAAAAAAACCTGACCATGTATGCCAGATGACTAGAGAAACTCAGCAGAAGCCAAGAGGCAGCCTGGCATTGTAACTTCTTTAAGCTTCTACCTGCCTAGAAGGACACAGAATGGATAGTGACTAGGATAGCAGGACACAAGCTGACACCATGATAGGGCGATGCATCAGGAGCTGGAGCTGGAGGGACTGCAGCACAGGTGGGAAGGAGAAAGGCTGGCTTCTGCCCTTCTTCGTGGGTTTCTTCCATAGCTAAATTCAGCTGGAAGCTAGCTGATTCTGTCTGTAGGAGGCGCTTTCAGATGTAAAACTAGCCAGAGGAGAACAAGGAATTAACAGGAGGTAGAAGAGGCCCAGGAACATGTGCATTGGGCCAAAAACAAAGCATGCTTCTATGTAAGACAAGGAAGGAGACCACTCGCAACAAAATTAATATTGAATGATGGCATAGAATTCAAGGTGTAGAGCATTAAAGAAGATGCAAGGAGTTTCATCTGCCTCTTCCCTTCCACCAGCCTGCCTACCCTCCCTACTCTTCCTTCCTCTCTTCTTATAGCCAACAGGTGCAATTCATAATGAAGAATTAAATTATTTTGCAACTATAATAAGAAATTCAGTATCAAAGAGGTGACCTTAATCCCTTTGATAGATCAAATCAAGAGAAAATAAGGACGTTCAGCAATAGTTCATATTAAGACATATGACAGCAGCAAGCCAACAAGAGTAAATAAGGACGTTCAGCAATAGTTCATATTAAGACACATGACAGCAGATATCCACAACTGTGAGTGCTTCTGTTACTCCACAAGAAAAATGAAGATTAGATGGAGTCTATGATGGCTTCCACTCAAGAGGACATAAAAAAACCAATATAACTTTAGGAAAGCAAGAGAGAAGAATCAATAAAAACAAAATAGAAATCAATATGTTTAAAAGAAGAGGGGAACTGATAAATTCACCAAGGTCCCATTTGAAAAAGATCAATAAAGGACAAAAATTATAGAAAAATCTCATCATAAAAAAATGTGTCAGATGCTAGCAAGATGGTTCAGAGAATAAAAGCACATGGTGCTAAACCTAGTGACCTGAGTTTTACTCCTCACAACCTGCACCGTGGAAGGTGAAAACAGACTCTGGTAAATTGTTCTCTAGCTTCCACATGTATAAAATGTCACATATGTACATAAACATATCACTTGCGCGCGCACACACACACACACACAGAGAGAGAGAGAGAGAGAGAGAGAGAGAGAGAGAGAGAGAGAGAGAGAGAGAGAGAGAGAGAGAACAGATTTGAAAATAAAGCCAGAGACAGTTTGCAAAATCAAGGAAGAAAATAAAAACTAAATATATAGCATTGGGATGCAAATGCTAGCTAAGGGATAGCCAAAGGCACTTTGCTGCCAAGCCTGACAACCTGAGGTTAATCCCTGGACTCACATGGTGAAAAGGGGGAACCGGATCCTGCAAATCACACGCATGCTGTGGCATTCAAGCTAACCCCTATAAGTAAATTAAAAAAAAATTTTTTTTACAAAAGAACTAAATGCTAATATGGTCACAGATATTAGATCAAATCCATTGTAAGAGCCATGCTGTGTGTGACTTAAAGCACTTGGAAATATCCATTATAAGGATTTTTTTTGTGAAACAGAAAAATTATAAAATTGGAAGAGGGCTTATTACAATTCATGAGGTCTGGAAATTACACTGTGTCATGGAATCAATATTAATAACATATGAATCATTTCTCCTATATGGTATGCATCTCATCTATCAGTAAATTTAATTTACCAGTCTCTCTTCCCCATTAAAATCTACATCCTGAGGGCAAGGACCTGTCTCTTGAGTTTGCAACTCCAATATCTAGCTAAAGATCTACCGTGGGTGCCCAGGGGATGGATGTTGAAAAATGAGCCCCTCCTTCCCTCTGTGATTCATTCTCTTTCCTCAACATTCCCCCATAGAGTACTCAAAAGCAAGATCCATTCAGCCTGAAATGGAGAGTACCCTCTTGTCATTCTCTATGTCCTATCTGTGACCTTTTTCTCTATGGACACTGTCGTCCTGAGAAGGACACATGGACTGGCAGACTCCAGCGTGGTGCCCACAAAGGATCCCCTGTAAGCCATGCTGCTTATCAAGAGCTGCCCCAAGCTGTGACTCACAGAATGGCCCAGCAGGCTCTGCCTGTTGCTAGGAAACCATGTTTCCCATGTGGGACTCAGCACCACACTTGCAGGTTGTCCCTGATAACTTAGAGAAAATGAGGAGTTGTCAGAAAAGGTAGAGAAAAACAAAAAGCTAAAGTGAAGACAGTTAATGGCGTACATCTATGGGGATTTGAGACAAAAAGGGTCAAGATATGTTGGCATCATGTACAAAAGCCACTTTTGTTTTTCTCACTTCTGATGTGGTCATCAGTGAGTACTGGATCAAGAAGGTGCCCATTTGTAGAGTCTTGGAACTTTGGCTGTGAAAGGCTTTGGGAAGTGACTCAAAGTTCTCATGCTCTGGAACCCTCAGAGTGAGAGAGTTCTCACACTCTGATTTGGCTCACATTGGCCTCCTACTGGCTTTTTCAAGTTGGTCCCCAGCATACTTTTGACCTATTGCTATTCATTGTGTGCCAGGAACTCAGAGGAAGCAGCACAGGAAATAGCAGTGGGGTTCAAACTTGACTGCATACCGAAATTAGCTGGAAGGTTTCTTAAATGCACATTGGAGCACTTTACCCTCAGAATTTCTGATTCACTAGAGGTGTGGGTGGGGAGTGAGAGTGTATATTCCTAATTACGTTTCCAGGTAACCTGATACTGCTGTCCAGTGATAACACTTTGGGAGTCTGCCTAGATTTTTAAGTCTTACTATTAAGCCTTAAGGAATTGCCAGATCACATAACTGGTAAAGAACCAGGTCCAAGGGGTGGTAGTGTGTCTCCTAAGTCACTTAGTAACTACTGACAGTGAGCTTGGACCCAGGCTCCCTGAATTCAACAGCAGCACTTTTCCCACTACAAAATGCTCTCCAAGTGATGCCTCTTTAAAAATCCTCCAAGACACTCCAGATGGCTGCCAACAGGGGTGGTCCTGCCCCAGCGAATGCCAAGTTGCTAAATCCAACCCTGATAGCGACAGCTTTGAATATGAAGCCAGAGACAGTTTGCAAAAGCCTTTGTGTTCTTCCCAGCATCGTCTCTCATATTTCTAAATACTGTAGATGGAGAAGGAAGTGTGTTGAAGATGAACAGACACAGTGAAGCAGGGCTCTGCCACATTTCTGAAAAGGCAGGCCTCCAATTCTGTCGCTGCAAGCCAGGGCTGTTGGCAGGAAGCCTCATCTGCTTTGGACTCAAACCATGAAGCAGTCCCCTCTTGTCCACCCCCTGACTTCCAGCCTCTTGTGTACTGAGATGGCCTCAGAGATATATTTAAAATGCAAAATGTACAAATGCCTACCAGTTTTGCTTAAATTATGGGCTTTATTGGCCATTCAGGCTCATTGTAAGCTTCAGGATACAGTTTTTTCTGTTCAAAACCTGCGCATGGCAACACACAGCAATGATGCTAACACTTGGGAGGTTGACGCAGGAGGATCAAGGGTTCAAGACCATCGTGGTCTACACCATGAGTTGTATGCCAGCTTAGGTTACATATTAAACTCCAGGCCAATCTGGGCTACAGAAGAGGACCTCTCTCAAAACAAAACAAAAAGTCAGCTAAACAGCGTTTTATTCACAAGGTCTGGATAAAAGCAAAATGGGAGTGCCTACGGAGTTTGTCCTGAGCTCAACTAGTCTCTGCTTTGACCCTGTCAAGCCTGCCCAAGGGTCACTGTTCCCTGCCCTCCCTGATTTCTATCCCCGAAGAAATTACTCTTTTATTTACCTCCAGCAAACTTTAGCTAAAGCTATGAGATGAGAGATCTGAGGTCTTGTTTGCCACAAGCCTTTTAGTTTTAATAAAAGATGTTTGAAGATTAAAGAAACCTCTGATGCTTGAAAAAAAATTCTAATGAAGAGAATGTGGGTGTGATGGGGGTGGGGATAGAATCACCAACGTGGAGGTGGAGGATCTTTCCTGGGAGTCTCTGGGTTGCACCTCCCAGGTGGCAGCACTCTGTGTCCTCCTAAAACTAAAGCTTGTCTTGGGCACTGATAACACTGACCGCTTGTATCTGCAACTGTCTCTTCTCTCTGACCTTTATGTCCACTAGATGGCATTCHGCTAGAGCCTGCAGACCAGTTCTTATTCTGTAGCTTAATGATGCTAAGGAAATGAGCTGAGGCTGGCAAGGGTCTCCTTTCTCTTAGGGTTTCAGGTTTGTTTATACACTGAAAGAATGAACTGTGTGTGTGTGTGTGTGTGTGTGTGTCTGACCATTTGTTGCCTGAGTGCAAAAAATGTGACATTTTACTTATGTATGCCGCTTTGAAGTTGCCACTGTGCTTCCATTATCCTCTTTAAGCTCATTTCTTGGATTTGTAGAAATTTTCATTTCCATTCACTTATGGCATAACAGAGGTTTAAATATCTCAGCTTGAAAGTAGCTAAGTTAGAACTTGAATGTAAGTCTTGATTTTGGATTCTAAGAATATATGTCATCAAACCCAGTACACCAGGGAGGTAACATAGAGGAGATAGAATCTCGCAGATTTTGTGGGCAGAGAGGCCTCTGGAGGACCAACTGGACCTGGAAACTCAGTCTGKCCGAACTATCAAAGTACAGAGAAGGGGAATAGCATGATGGCAGCCCTCCCACTGCTGATACCAGTGGATGCATCAATCTCTGTCCTTTGCTTCCAGTGCTCTTGGTACACTGGGTAGCCTGTGATTTCCAGGAAGGCAATAAACCTAGTCACTGTAGGGTTGAGCTGACAGGGAGGTAAGGATCTTTCAATGCAGCCGAGGATTTTCCTGGGAACCTTTGAGATTCTATTCATGTAGTCAAGACAACTCCTGAGAAGGTGTGAGGTTGTTTTCAAACTACATTCCCGCTGAGAATGCAAAAAATGACTGTGGGCACATTGAAGGGCTTGTGCTGAGCAAGGTCTCCCAGAAATTATCTCTGGTGATATGCATGTAGTATTCAATATAAGTGTTATATGGTTGTGTATTTCATTAATGCTGTCTTGTTCTAGCATGCCTRTCCTATATTTCAGATGTTGCCAGGGATACTAGGAAAAGGGATTATGTTAACCAGCAATGTTCCATGCATTTAATTACTTCTGGGAAATTAATATGGCAATACCTTTGACCAGAGGGGTTCAGAGGAAGGAGTTTTAGGAGAATGGATTAGTAAGTACAAAGATACTCTATAGGGAGGAGTATAGTCTACAGGGGTAAACAAAATCCCTTGTTTCATCAAAGTGAGGAATCTGCAAATAGTAAAAAGTAAGGTTAAAACAAGTAACTTGAGACTGGTCTACAGGGTCTAGTGTGCCGTAATGCAGGAGGGCTGAGCTGGTTGTGCACCTGGACAGCATTGAAGGCTTTATTTTCATTGGGGGGGATTTATTCTAGAATGTTCATGATAGTTTAGAGTTAGTGGGGAGGGGCAGGGGATAAGATACTAAATTTTTTTTAAATTAAAAAATACATTAACTATTATTGTGTGTGTTTGTTTCTGTGTGTGTGTCTGTATGTCCACATGTGTTGTAGCACACATGTGGATATCCATGGACAGCTGTTGAAAGTGAGTTATCTGCTTTCATGGTGGGGTCTTGAGATGAAACATAGTTCTCATCCATTGAACCATATTGCTGGCCTAAGATTTTCCTTTCAAAATGTGTGTGTGTGTGTGTGTGTGTGTGTGTGTGTGTGTGTGTGTGNGTGTGTGTGTGTGTGTGTGTGTGTGTGTGTTTGTGTGTGACAGAGAGAGACAGAGAGACAAAGAGACAGAGAGAGAGAGAGAGAGAGACAGAGAGAGAGAGAGAGAGAGAGAGAGAGAGAGAGCACACAGTGGTTACACACAGAAATCAGAGGAAAATCTTGGGTGTCTGTCCTCAGGTGACTGTTTCTTGGTGGGCTGGCACTTCGTCAGCTAGGCAGGCTAACTTGCCATCAAGTTTGAAGTTTGCAGATCTACAGATACCCAGCTCTCTCTGCTTCCAGTATGGCGGCCCTCGGGATTGCAGGCATGCACCAGTGTACCTGGCTTTCTTTGTGGGTTCTGAGTGTCTGTGAAGTGAATACTTTGTAGCTCTCTCCCCAGCATAGAATGATTTTTATATGAGGGACAGAGGGATGACCTTGGTGTGGAAATGGAAAGAAAAGACAGATATGGAAGATCCTGATAGGATCCTTGTTCCTTGCCAGTGAGAAACTCTTATCTTTTTTGAACATATTGTTCCCACTGGTCTTGTGGATACAAAGCAAGTTTTCCTACCCTTCGTCAAATGCACTTTCTTGCTGGTTGCTTTTGTAATGTGATCCCCTGTTGTCTTAGCAGAGCAATAGAGCCTTGCTCATTAAAACTGTGCAGCACATTAGAAGTGTTATTCATTGTAAGTAACTGATTTTATAGCGTTTCAAACCTGCCAAGTTGACAAATTAGGCATGGTACTATTTCCTACAATCTGGAGTCTCAGATTTGGGGAATTTTAAAAGTAAGCAAATCCTGTGGCAAATGGCAGCACCTGCTGGCAAATATGGCATCACATGCTAACTCTATGGCGTAGATGATGCAATGGCCCTGAGAAAGATGAACAAAGAGAACAAAACTGCAGGGGCTGGAGGCTTAGGATGGGACACTGAAGGAGTTGGAGAAATTAATGAATTCTGGGAAATGATAGGAAAACAGCGCTGACAAGAAAATCCTAAACTTGGGCAAATCATTCTCAGGATGTTTGAAAGAACTAATAGATGTCTGTTACTGTGCTAGGTGGTTTTGTACAGTATAAATATGAATAATATCAGTCAGGGTGTGTGACCTCATGAGCTACTTAGGAGGACACATTGTAAAGAGCTTCGTGGAACACAGTTCTGTTATGATAACATTGTAATCAGTCTTTCAAGTCTGACACCTTCCCCCTGAAACCTTCCTTGGCAGTCACTTTTAGTTTAATGTGTGTGAAATGACTGTTTTAAAGGTTTCCCATGAGAAAACCCATTTTAAATACCTTACTAGGAATTGGTGTGAGGAGAAGGGCACAGATTTTGGCCCTCGCATTCCACCTTGATTGAACTGGTTTTTATTGTTTTGGTGCTGCTTCTAACAAGGTAGCTGACCCTAGAACTTGGAGTTCCCCTATCTCTACCTCCCATCTCACTGAGTTACTGATACCTGCTTCTGTGCCCAGCTTTATGTGAGTTCCAAGGATTTGGATTTTTACAGCAGGGTTTTTACCCATCTCTCCAGTGCCTATACGTGGATTTGCAGAAAGGCTCTCATGCAAGAAACCTCRAAAATGTATTTGTTTCTATTTCATCATGTTTTCCCTCCCAGGAAGAACTCAAGACATGGTCACTAGACCATGAACAGTTAACAGTCATAGTTAAACTTTAAACGAGCTATGGGAAGGGGTGAAATGAGGGACCTGAGAAAAGAGTGATGACTCTTAGAGCTGTGGTTGGGAAGACAGGCATAGGTATAGTTAATGAAAGACAAACAGAAATGCGTATCAAGGATCAGCTTTTCTTGTGCAGACTAGATTAAAACCTTGGCTCAGTAGTCCTCTAGTTTGGTAACCTTGGGAAAATGACATAAAAATCTCACTGTCTGATCTTTATAAGAGGAATAATAATAGCACCTGCCTCATCGGTTACTGTGGGTTTAAAAATAAGTTAAAATACGAAAGCAGTCTATAGAGCCTGGCATATAGTAAGTACTATATGTGTCAGCTACTATTATTATAGCAGGTGGCAAATGAGTAGCATCTCTTGCAGCTCTGCAAGAGCAGCTATAAATTCTCTCTGGAAATAGTGGCATAAATGAACTTTCTATCCTTCCCTCTCTCTGTTGAAGGCTGATCCCAAGGCATGTTGAGCACACACTTTAGAAACACTGTTTAGAAGGAAAGAACACAGGCGGACAAACTAGGAGACACCCTGGGAGGTTGTTGGCRTTCATATAAATAGTTTTGTTTTTGTTTTTTACAAAAGATTTGTATCAGAGAAGAGAACTGCTGGAAGAATAACTCAGAGGCAGAAATATGTAAAGGTTCTTCTAGGGACAGGGAAAAAGGCTAGCCTGGTTTGGGGTGCTGTGATGGTAAATTTTCCTTGTCCACTTGATGGGGTTTAAAATCACGATTGAAGCAAACCTCTGGACATATTTGTGGAGTTTCTGTATTAGGTTAATTAAAGGGAGGACATCCACCCTGAATGTAGATGCTCTCATCCCATATTCCGGGGTCTTGGATCAAGTAAGGAAGTAAAACAATCTGAACTTCAGCATTCATTGCTCTTTCCTTCCTAACTGGATGCAAGGACCAGCTGCCTGAAGCACCTACCTCCATGACCTCTCTAYCATGATGGACTATGTATCCTCAAAATGTAAGCCCAAATAAAACTTTCTTCCCTTAAATTGCCTTTTGTCAAGATTTTGATTCAGCCATAGTATAAAGAAACTTGATAGAGTGGGATCAGCCTCTCTGTTTTCATACCATGCTGAGAAGGCAAAATGTTACTTTAAAGACTCGGGAGCCACAGACAGACTTGGATGGGATAAGGTGGTTGTGAGGGAAATTAGAGAGTACAAGTCCAGAACACTAGCTAGGGGTCAGTCAGGACAAGACATGCTTTGAGGGTTTAGACAAAGAAGGACAGAGGGAAGAGCAATGAGATGGTCCTCACTACAGAAGACCTGACAGCACGGGGTGCAAAGGGCCAGGGGAGGAGAGAAGGCCTATGCTTTGAACTTAGAGATGTCAGCATAACTGAGATTATTGAGTAAATGAACCAGGATGTGTCTGAAGATGCTAGAGATGCTAAGTTGTATTTGCTACATGCTGAGGTTAGGTGATGAAAAATATCATACTCTTAATTTCTGGGGGCAATTTCCATCAAAGAGCCCAGACAGATGTCCTCCACATTTCTATGTAAAAGAGCTCCTTGGTTAAAGGATAGTTCCCTAGTCAACAATCCCAATAATTTTATCATTTTTTCATTTTCTAGTATGTGTGATGTCATTATAGATCTGGCAACATCTCTGCTTTCAGATTACATCTATGTAGCATTTATTTGAGCTCTTCAAAAAACACTGAAGCAACATGCAGTTTTCTTCATTATTAGCACCAGGGGTGCCCACCACTCTGGGCTGACCCACACTGAGCACATTTGAACTGACTTTCTGCCCCAGGACCGCAATGTCTCACCTTCCAATTCAGCATTAATATTAATCATGACTGCTAGAGCAGAAAATCGGATCAGCATGAGTAGACATGGATCTGCATTCCAAAAACTTGCCCGAATGGAAAGTTTACCCAGATACAAAGGTCCAGGGCTGTTTTTTCTGCCCTTCAGATGAAGTCATATGATGAGAACCACTTTTTTTCAAGCCTTTAGAGATGGTCTACTTTTTGCAACCCCATTTAGCAGTGCATGAGACAGTGGTCCATTAAGCTGCCAGCAGCCGTGTAGTGGCCCCATAGGCTTCTGGGGGCACTGGATTGAGTGGGTGGCCTCACTGTTTCATTTCTGAGTTAGAAGTCATTTAGACCTCTGTGAAAGGAGCAGACAGAAGAGCAAGGGCAATGAATTTGAACAAGGCCAGATTGGCCCTAACGTTAAGGCTATGTGTTCAGAGATCTGGGAATGGTGACATCAGGAAACAGAACAAAATGGGGTGTGTTGTGGAAGGGATCATTTGTCTTCATGTTTCAAGGCCCAAGTGGCAGATGTAATGAGGGTAGGAAGTAAAAAGGAGGAATGAATATTTGAATCTATAGTTTGCTGATGCTGTCAGATTGTGTTTAAATGCATTTCTGTATGTTTTGGGTCCTTGGCTATTTATTTTTAATTCATAGGGTTATACTTGGGTTTGAGATTATCTTCCGGCTGTGGAATTTCTACAGCACACAGTCTGCTCACTCCTTCTCCTGCCATGTATGAGTCAGCGGTGCCCCCAGTGGCAGTGAGCACAAATAGCTTTGAGTCATGCTCTCCATTTTTGTATTTTCTTGTTTTATGGCCTAATTTTAGGCCTGACTTATTTTTTCCCTGTCTAAGTGCTATATTAACAAAATTCACAATGCCTCGACTGTAGCACATTCGAACATCTATCGGATGACTGTTATGCAATCATAGTAGGCAGGAAGGAGCTGGGGAAGAAAGCTGACGACAGCTTTCGAAAGAGCAGTGTGCGTTTCAGGAAGGCACACTGGGGTCGCACGCCTGTGCCACTGTTTGAGCATCAAGAGGGAGCACTCTGGCCGCACACCTGTGCCACTGAGCACAATTCTGAGATATCTGCTAAAAGAGGATGTGTGGCCTTCACCAAATGAAGACAGGACTCATGAAATGTTCCTTCCAGAATACCCAGAGTATTCACAGAGCCCCAGAAATTCATTGTTAAAGAAATAACTAACTCCTGAGGGGAAAGTTCAGATGCCAAGGGTAAATACAGAAGAATTTTTCAAGTGTCATGTAGATGACCTATGATCTTTATGGTGTTGGCAACATATTTTACTGGTACGGCATTCTTTGTATGTTTTTTAGTGGTGAGATTTATGTGGAAGGGGGACTTGAAAGCCTTCTGAAATGCTGTGAGAATTTTCCAAGCATGAGTTTGAAGGTTTTTTCCTCAGCTTTTAATAATACAAACCAAGAGCAAAACTGGGCTCTAGGTGGTACACCTCAACCTCCTTCAAAGGATGACCCAACCAACCAACCAACCAACCAATCAAACAAACAAACAAACAAACAACAAAAAGAACAAATGCAAAGTCAAAGTCAGATATTCAAGTGAAGCTTGAACTACAGCCAGCCAAGAGCGCATAGTCTCATGGTCTTCCTAGGTCAGTTGTGACTATTAGCATCCCTGACTGTGGAGAGGGAGTGGGACTGGCTAGTGAGATGTTTTATCAGGGAAATGGGCTTAGCACCAAGCCTAATGACCTGCATCCAATCCCTAGGACCCAGGTGGTGGAAGAAAACTGGTTCCCACAAGTTGTCTGTTGACACCCCCCCCCAATATACCACACAGCTTGGTACCGTTGCACATTCCACCCCACCCCCTACACACAGAATGAATACATACATGCATATATATATGTATATATATATANGAATTCAGTTTTCCAGAACTAGTGTTCCAGGAAATGTGGTTGTTAGAAAATGCCCATCAGTTGCCTTGTTCCTGTTGTGAGCCAGTGTAGTCTACAGAGAATAGCAGCTGGGGTCGCACCACAGAAATTCTGACRTTCAACGACTATCTCTGGTGAGTCCAGGAGGTGATCGTAYGGGGAGGACTGGTTCCCCTTCATAAACCTAACACCTATGAGGCCAATGTAACGGGAAGGAAAGGGACCGAAGGAAGGTAAAGGAATAAAGGRTGAAACTGAACAGATATGGRAGCCCTGAGAGGAGAGTAAGCCACTGATGGGGGCTCCTGAAGGAAAAGAGAGGGATGGGGGAGATATGGTTGTACCACAGAGGATCCAAGGGCTTGAGGGGAACACGGAGGCAAGATGASRTTAGGGAATGAGAGGACATGGAGGCACRGGGAGGAGATAGAAAAAGGAGGAGATATGGAGGTTCTGAGTTAGGTGTGCAGCCACAGAGGCAGAGATAGATAGAGAAGTCTAGGCAATCCTCTGGGGTGGACTCTAAGTAGAGATGACATCACTTAGAAGGATGTAGGGGTTGCTCTGCCACTGCTATGTATTCAGATGCTAAATACTGGCCCCCAAGATCTGATTGCCCCCCAACAAGGAGATTCTCAGGGACCAGGAGATCCTCACATACACCAAGCGATGCTGTGTAACCTTGCTTCCCAAGTTAACTGGTCAGTAACACACTGAAGCCTGTGATTGGGCAGTACATAGAGAGAGACAGGTTTTCAGTTTCCTGGCTGGGGGTTGCAGGTAGAGAGTGTGTGGGGGAGGAACCAAGGGAAAAGGAGGCTCTCGTGACAGGAGATGGACCATGAGCATGTAGCCAAGAGAAACAGCAGTAACAAGGGACACTTGGCTGGGGTGTACATTAGAAACCTGCCCAATCTAGGCTTATGGCTTGTAAATAAAATACCTGGAATGTGTGTCTTTTATACAGGCTCCCTAGAATTAATAATTCCATTTACAGAAAGAGAGAGAGAGAGAGAGAGAGAGAGAGAGAGAGAGAGAGAGAGAGAGAGAGGAACTGTTCACCACTAAGGAACAGAGCAGGGATTGGCACACCCCTCACTTTAATTTTAATATAAATATAAAGCACACCTGGAGTGSGTCTTGCCTTGAATGATCTCTGAGATGCTTYCATCTTCAGTATTTTTTATGGGGTTAATAGGGGGAAAAAAAGGATTTGAGGGGGTRGTGCTGGGGATGTACCCAAGGCTTCATACAAGTTGGACTAGTGCTCTCCCACTGAGCCATGACTTAGCCAAAGAAAATGGTATTTCCTCATCTCGTAGCTAAGGACATTAAGGAGACATAAGCTGGGTCTTGTTTTGAGAGCCTGCCCAATGACTGACCTCTAGTTTTACTCTTAGAGCTTACTCAAGGGACACAGCATCCCACCTCCCACCAGAGATGTGGAACATCCGGTCTCCCTGGTATCCCAAAGGTCAGCAGACMTTCTGGGCAGCCTTTACTCCGGGCCTGGCACTCCTCTGGTTCTTTCTGAGCCGCCTCCTTTCCAACTGGTTTTCTTGTTGTGAGCGATGTTCCATCGTCCTCAGTATTGTTCTTCTACCTAAGGTCCCCAGAGTAGATTGCCACGATTCCTAGAAACCCGAACTTGAGTCAGACAGCCTCGAAGTGGACATAAACCCCTGTGTCGGCATGAAAAGGCCAGCGCATCTCCCTGTGCTGGGATGCGGCAGTGTAAGTTATAATGGCTTGATGCTCATCATGCAGTGCCAGAAGAGCCAAGAGAGAAGGAAGCGACAGTGGGCACTGGATGCAGGGCTAGTATATGCAGGGGAGGTCAAGACAGAGACACAGCTGTGGGTGTCTCCTCCATTTAAATTACAGGTGGTAGAGCGGGGGAGACAGCTTAGTTGGTAAAGTGCCTGCCTTATAATCATGGGGGCCTAGTTCAGATCTCC
>BDUI01003482.1:51594-62497 GCA_002335545.1 Apodemus speciosus
TCTTTCTTTCTTTCTTTCTTTCTTTCTTTCTTTCTTTCTTTCTTTCTTTCTTTCTTTCTTTCTTTCTTTCTTTCTTTCTTTTATCGAGATGGTAGAAGAATGATAAAATTTAAGCATCCCAGAGCCCTTGACAACGATCTGACTGATAACAGAGAATTCACACAAAGGTCTGGAAAGCAGAGATGGCTGTGAAAGGTTGGCCAGATGAAGCATTTGGGAGGAGATAATGGGAAGAGCTATCAGATGCCCACAAGAGTATTCCTACACAGAGCCTCTGGTGGGACCCCTGAAAGAGAGGCCTGGTTATCTTCATTTTATAGATTGCACAACAGACTATCAGAGGGAAAAAAAGCAATTTTTTTTCAAGGCTTTCTTGTTCACCAGTGGTAGAGCTGAGATTTGCACTAGTCAATCAAATCCTTTCCTCTGTGCCCCTTGGCCTTGGGCTGGTCCAGAAGGATGCATACAATTTATCTACAAAGTAGGCAATTTGGGGGAGAGCTTTGGACCTTGGGGTGCAGCCGAGGAGAGGGTACGGTGACTAAGCACCACGGTCCCTCGCCATGCAGCCCACCCTGCAGCAATGCCTGTGAAGAGGGGAACAGCGTAGACATGATCACTCAGCCTACATTCACAAGTCCAAATCAATGACGCCAAATTAATGCTCTTTTCACTATATTTTAGCAATAAAATATTTTATTCCACAGTTGGAATAAAAGATAATAGGCCTTAAAATGTGAAAGCATAACACATTGTGAATCTGTTAATGTATGAGAGGACTGTGGCGGAGAAGTCCTTAAAGACCAGGCCCTTGAGGTGCCGTGGGAGAAACTGAGCAGAATCACATTTATTCCTGCTTCTACCCCAGGATGTGTGCTCTCTCCTTCACCCCTCCCCCCCAGTCTGCACATGCCTACGCGCATTGGTACACAACTGGAGCCTTCGGGGAGATAGTTCTGCCCTGTTTGATGGACCTGCTTGCTCTGCAAGGTCAGGGGTAGTTGTGTTAGCTTTCTCTATCTTGTCATTAGCAACATTTTTTTTCCATTTTCCAACTCCTGAACAGCCCTCTCCCCACTCTTCCCTCTCCGGGCTTGCTAAGCCAGTCTGTGGATGTGTCCCTACTACAGGTAGACCATGATGATTCTTCCTGAGGTGAAGTTTTGTCATCCTCTCTAGGCTTGGAGTCTACTGATTCAGTTGTGCCTGGTCCTGAATTTCTCCCATTCCTGAGTACTGGCTTACTTCCATGGACTCTCTTCCAACTCTGAACAACCTTTATCTCCCAGGAGCTTTCTAGATGCAGCTTTTACAAGGGACTAATGTTTCCTTCTTAATCCTACTATAATTAATCTAGGACCCTGCCATTATTGCTTTGACCTGGCCAGTCATTCCTTCCTACTGGTAATGACTTAACCCATATTGCAGTGCAATTCCTGACAAGATGTCCAACAGAAGGGTCATGGTCTTTCCTAGTGCTCATATGTGCCAGACCAATCAGTTACTCTCATCAAGAATATAAATTTTATATGGATTGGCCCCAGGATAGAAAGTAGTTGATCATTACCTTCAGTGACTCTTCACTAGTCCTCAGGACTTCAGGCTATTATCCATGTGTTAATATTGGTGCATACTGAAAATAAAGGTTTTGGACAAACAGTATGGTAAACTCAGTAAAGGTCATTAGTCTCTTGGGAAAACGATGCTGTAGGAACTCTAGAGGCCAATACCAACTAGTACATGTGAGATCACAAATAGACTCAGAACAGACTTAGAATGTTCAGTCACTTAACCATGGGCAGAGCTCATTAGTCACCAAAGTCACCAAAGCTTACCTGGAATCTTTCTTGCCATTTCCCACAAAATGGTCTGAGAAGATCCATTTTCAGAGTTGTTTTGGGAGTCATGTCTGCCGCCACAGAGATTCTCCTGGTTGTGATGGATGCTAGTCAGTGAAGGTTTGCATGCAGGAGGTGAGGGAGCTTTTCCCATCATAAAGAATAATATGGGGGTCCTGTTTGATTCAGTTTATTGAATACAGAAAGCCTGGTTGTCTGTAGATCTGGGTTTGATGCCCTTTGTAGTATGAGTACTTCGTGGGCAGATGAGGGTCAAGAACAAACTCYTCTTCTTTAGGATGAGGTTGAAAAGCAATTTAAAACCTTCCAATGCACCTAAAGTCTCTCAGTGACTTTTCAGGTCTTCCAACTATGGCCATATTTTCTATAGTTAGCCTGTGTCTAAGCAGGAAATGGGTACCAGTACAAGTGACCTGCTCATTCTGGCCCTGAACTCATGATTTTGCTAAAAGTTACATATAGCCTCAAAGGGCCAGTCAGCTTCTTTTCCGTTAGCAGTCTGGGCAGGCTTCCCGGGCAGGGAGAAGACTGCTGAGTTACATCAGACATAAATGAATCAATACAAACCAATTCCTTCACAAAAGCAAACCTAATTAGTCACACTGCTGCTGCTAGAATCAACGACTTCTCTATCTTAGCGGCTAACGTATTCCAATTCCTGCATACAACTCATTCTGGCTTCTATTAATGAAAAACACATGTCCACTTTGTTATTGTCAAGTTTCTAAGCCTTGCCAAGTTTGGTTTATAAAACCCAACCAGTAATACAAACTTTATTATGGTCTTAGAAGGGTTTCCATAGTTTGGAGAAAAGTCAGGCTGTGTTAGGAGATAGAATTCACAGAGGGTGATGATGTCATCCCAGGGAGTGTCTTGCTTTGCAAAAGGGAGATGAAGAACTGCTGGATAGTTCCCATATGCATTTCCTCCTGTGTTGTGTCACTCACTGCAGGACACGAAGTGATGCCAATTGAGTGAAATGGGAGTAGAATATCAATGGCAGGTGGTTCTGCAGAGAGCTGAGTGCATGGGTTTATAGTCAAGCTGTCCAGGTTCACAGCCTTGTTCTGTCACAAGATACACAAGCAACCTAAGATAGGTGCATGTGCGTGTGCGTGTGCGCGCGCGCGTGTGTGTGTGTGTGTGTGTGTGTACACAGTGGCCATCACTCTGAGTGTCTCAATAGTTCTCCACCTTGTTTTTTGAAGCAGGGCCTCTCACTGAACCTAGACTTTGTTGATTTGCCACTCTACTGTCTGCCCTTTAAGTCCTAGAGAGTTTCCTGTCTCCCTTCCTTAGAGCTGGGATTTCAGTAATACACCACTGCACCTGGCTTTTTACATCAGTTTTGAGGACCCAAATTCAAGTCCTTAGGCTTGCACAGTAGACATTGACTGAGACATCTCTCCCACCCCTAATTTACTCTTCAAGCTTCCATTTACTTACCTGCAAAAAGAATACAGTTAATTCTRTATTTCCTGGGATCTAGAATGTCACCATTTTTCTATATATAACTAAGGTAGAAATATTGCTGACCATTAAATTATAACATTGATTGTAAAACTAATCAACTTTAGGGATGTTAGAATATAAAAGGAATAAAACCCATAACATATTGTTGTTGAGGGAACAGCACTCACTCACGTGCCCKATGTGAAGTGAGGTAATTCACATACGTGCCTACCATTCTGTCTGCCACTCAGTAAATGCTAATAAATGATTACTACCATTCCTGTTGGCAGAAGGTGGTGATTTGGGTAATTTCAGCAAATCGTTTAACCCTCTGTGGTTTATTTTCTTCATCTTTAAAATGATTGGGTAACCATATGGTCCTGCCACCCAGAATTAGGAAGAAAAACTAATTAAGGAACATTTTTAGGTTCTTAGCAATTCTAAATGGGAGGCACTGTCAACTGCTTCTGTTACTCACCTTCCGTGTCTGAGAACTGACTGAGAAGGAACACATTCTGTGTGTTTCTTTCTGACTTGAAGCATTTGTCTTTCTATTGTAATTATTGAAAAATATTTAAAATTTTGCTCTAGCCTCAATGAAACTTATTTTTCATTAATTGTTTAAAAATGTTATCTTAAAACACTCCTGGTTGGGTAAGCCTAAAGAAATAATTGGTTGCAATGKTTATCAGATGTGTGAACCACTACAAATCTTAAATGACTGATGGAGTTAATCTCCATTGTATTGGCTGAGCAATAAAGAAAAATAGGTTTCAAGTTATTAGAAATATTTGTTAAATGCAAGGGAGTTTGATGTGGTGCCACGCCCTGCAGCCCTAGCACTCGGGATGCAGTAAGTTTGGACCACATGAGATCCTATCTCAATAAAACCTCAAAGTCAGTAATTACACACACACATGTACCCATACATGTATGTTCATGTAAGAGATTCATTTAAAACAAGTCTCAGGCACTGGTTTCACAGAATCCTATGTTAGATGTCCCTTGGATGACAAAACTATTGAACTTTCAGTTGTTGAGTCTTTAATATGAATTGGGTTATAGAGATGCCAAGAAATTTAATGTCAAATTTTTGCCTTTAAAAAATGTCTATTCCAACAAGAAATAACAACACATTGCTTACTACAGAGGTGACACTGGAGTTCCTAGGAAGCACAGCTAGTTTTACCTGGCTAAGMAAAAGAAGGCTTTAAAGGTTGTGTTTTTAAAACTAAGAGGCTTGGAAAATATATTGCCTTTGAAGAGAACTATGTTTGCAAAGCCATGTAATGTTTCATGAAGAACCATGATAATGGTCCAGTGCCCAGTGTGTGTGTATGAGATGAGATAGGATCTGGCACACACTGATTATGTGTTTATTCTGATCCTTATCATTTAAATTATTAAATTGTAAGTTGTTTGTAGCAGAAGTAGCTGCTTTTCTATGTCAGTGACTCTGCCCAGTTTCAGTGCGGCACTTCTGAAGTCAGCGGTGGTCACATTTGGCATACCTCACTGGCTGGTGAAGCCGTGAACCGCACCTAACCTCTGAAATGGTTTCCCTGTATTAAATGGGATATCTTTCTCCCCCAGATTTTGTGTGGGAGGCTTACACATTTGGTTTGGTAATGAGTTTGCTTTTTGAGCCAAAGAAGAGAAGAGAATGAAGAGAGAAGGCGTGAGAGGCAATCATAGAAACTTGGAGGTTCAGATCCTCCAGAATGAAAAGGGAGCCTTCGTTTCCGCAGAAACAAGAGAGAAACAACTAACAATCTCAAAGCTCATTACGATTTAACTTTGAGATAGCACAAAATGGCAGTAATGTGACTGCCAAAGCCTGTTCGAGCCATCAGCAGGACAAAGAAGTAGAAATGGAGCGTATTTGAAGCCGCAGGAAGATAACCTCCTCTGTTGCAGGCTGTGCATATATTAGTGCACGGATGTGCTGCTAAATGCTACCCATTGTAGTTAAAAAAGGCCATCTCCCTTTCTGTGGCAAGTGATTGAAAAATCTTTGTGGTGTATTTACTTGAACAAAATTCTTGGAACCTCTTAAGACACTGGCTTTCTGTAGAAGAATGCAAACTAATGGTGGCATTAGGCAGGGGTGAGGATGGATGGGGGAGTGGGAGGGGGTGATGAGCTGAAGGGACATGCCGCCTTGCAAGGCTCGAAGAGTAGGCACTCATTTAGTCTTTTTTTTCCCCATGAAGAGAACATTTCCTTTTGTTCAGGGTGTCATAGACAAATGGAAACTAGAAGAGTCTGCATGCTCCATTTTCATCACTCCAAGTCTGTTATTATTAAGATGATTGCTACTGCCATCTTTCTTTCAGTTTTCTATCTAAGAAGTAAAAATTATCCTAAGCATCACATTGTGAGGCCAAAGTCTGAATGGAAGTGCCAGACATTGGTGTTTGTCTATATTATTTCAGAAGCTGGGAATATTATAGTTTAATCTTGAGTATCAAAAGTAGACATTAGTCTTCAAAATCATTTCACTCAACTCTTTCAATATATGCCATCTTAAGAAAGGAGTTTTAAAGGCATCAATGATTCTGAAAAAGTTTTAAATTTTAAACCAACCAAATCGGTTCACTGAATAGCACTCCAAAGTGACATCCAGAGTTGCAAGTAAAGTCACAATCTACAAATGACACATGGTTAGCTCAGGCCGACTTGAATTCAAATGAGGGCATGGAGCCCTGGAGGACATGCAGAGGAAAGAAGCTGTGCTCTTCATCTTTCAAACTCATGAGCCAAGCAGCTGGATTTGGGTATTATGACTTTGTGTGAATGTGTGCAACTGTAGAGATCAGAGGTCAACCAACACTGAATGTCTTTTTCAATAGCTCTCCATTTTATCTTTTTAAACACTGAACTTGATGATACTCACAGATTGGCTTTATTTGCTAGGCAGTGAATTACGGAGATCCAYGTGGCAGGGTTCCAGTTACACGTGACCATGATGAACTTGGGTTTTGTCGTTGTTTGTTTGTTTGTCTGTTKGTTCTTCTTTTCTAACGTGGGTGCTGGGGAGCAGGGATCTTATGCTTGTGCCTCAGGCATTTTATCAACTCTTAGTCACTGCTCTATTGTCATCAAGAGACATTATGACCAAGACAATTCTTAAGAAAAATGAAATATATCATTAGGGGCTCGCTTATAGTTTCAGATACTTTGTCCATTATCATCATGGCAGGGAACATGGTGACAGAGAACATGGTGGCAACCAGGCATGCTGCTGGAGGAGTAGCTGAGAGCGATAGCCTGATCTTGAGAGGAAGAGAGGGAAGGAGAGGGAGAAGGGACAGAATTGGGTCCAGCATGGGCTTTTGAAACCTTAAAGCCCACCTCCAGAGGYATACTTCCTCTAACAAGGCCATACTTCTTAATCCTTCTAATTCTTCAAAAAGCCCCACTACCTAGTATCTAAGCATTCAAATATCTAGTCTGTGGGGATGATTCTTATCCAAACCACCCTAGTGACTGAGCTGTCTCCTCTGCCCCAGTATCATGACTCCACATGTATCATAAGGTGAAAGATGATATGAAACAGATGACCAGGGGTCAGTGCCCCTCTATGCCTTCTTACAATCATGGGCAAATCACTTTAAACACTTATGGACTTTCTTCATTTGCAAAATGAGCATGCTAGAAAAGATATTTTTCTATTATTTCTTTCAGTTCTAAAGTGTATGATTCAGAGTAAATGCAAATTAACACTGTGTGAGCAAGACGATCTGTTCACTTAATCATCAGCACCAAGAACATCCCAGGAGCTAAGCCCTGTTAAAGGGGCTGTGGATATAAAAGAGAGGAACACTTGGTGCTATTTTCAAGAGGTTAACAAGGGCAAAGCAGAGCTGACCAACTAGCAATGGCAATACCCTGTGCTTAGTGTGGGTGGGATTGAAACAGGCCCAGAAGAGGGCAGGGCTAGCTCAGGGCTTGGGCAAGGTTGTGTGGTATTTGCAATAGGTTCCCAAAGACGGAGACTATCATTAAAGAGAGAAGGGCAGAGCCCCTGCTGCTAGTAAGGGAGCACAGTAAAGAAGACTCAAGCATATGCCTTGCTCTTGATATTGCTTATGTCAATAGTAGACAGCAAGGTATGCTTGAGATTTGACTGCAAAGATCCTAGAATGCTATGCTAAAGNGTGGCAGGGTTCCAGTTACACGTGACCATGATGAACTTGGGTTTTGTCGTTGTTTGTTTGTTTGTCTGTTTGTTCTTCTTTTCTAACGTGGGTGCTGGGGAGCAGGGATCTTATGCTTGTGCCTCAGGCATTTTATCAACTCTTAGTCACTGCTCTATTGTCATCAAGAGACATTATGACCAAGACAATTCTTAAGAAAAATGAAATATATCATTAGGGGCTCGCTTATAGTTTCAGATACTTTGTCCATTATCATCATGGCAGGGAACATGGTGACAGAGAACATGGTGGCAACCAGGCATGCTGCTGGAGGAGTAGCTGAGAGCGATAGCCTGATCTTGAGAGGAAGAGAGGGAAGGAGAGGGAGAAGGGACAGAATTGGGTCCAGCATGGGCTTTTGAAACCTTAAAGCCCACCTCCAGAGGYATACTTCCTCTAACAAGGCCATACTTCTTAATCCTTCTAATTCTTCAAAAAGCCCCACTACCTAGTATCTAAGCATTCAAATATCTAGTCTGTGGGGATGATTCTTATCCAAACCACCCTAGTGACTGAGCTGTCTCCTCTGCCCCAGTATCATGACTCCACATGTATCATAAGGTGAAAGATGATATGAAACAGATGACCAGGGGTCAGTGCCCCTCTATGCCTTCTTACAATCATGGGCAAATCACTTTAAACACTTATGGACTTTCTTCATTTGCAAAATGAGCATGCTAGAAAAGATATTTTTCTATTATTTCTTTCAGTTCTAAAGTGTATGATTCAGAGTAAATGCAAATTAACACTGTGTGAGCAAGACGATCTGTTCACTTAATCATCAGCACCAAGAACATCCCAGGAGCTAAGCCCTGTTAAAGGGGCTGTGGATATAAAAGAGAGGAACACTTGGTGCTATTTTCAAGAGGTTAACAAGGGCAAAGCAGAGCTGACCAACTAGCAATGGCAATACCCTGTGCTTAGTGTGGGTGGGATTGAAACAGGCCCAGAAGAGGGCAGGGCTAGCTCAGGGCTTGGGCAAGGTTGTGTGGTATTTGCAATAGGTTCCCAAAGACGGAGACTATCATTAAAGAGAGAAGGGCAGAGCCCCTGCTGCTAGTAAGGGAGCACAGTAAAGAAGACTCAAGCATATGCCTTGCTCTTGATATTGCTTATGTCAATAGTAGACAGCAAGGTATGCTTGAGATTTGACTGCAAAGATCCTAGAATGCTATGCTAAAGRTTTTAACTTTATCTGAAAGGCACTAGAGAATCATGGAACATAGGTAAAAGTTCTAGAATGAACTTAGAGAAAGTTCATTCAAGTGTCACTGCTAAGTCTGACAAGAGCAAGGGTGGAAGAGAGAGGATGCTCTTGGGAGACTTGTTTTGATGGCTCATGGGAGAAATGGTAAAGAGGGTGTGCTGACCAGTTTTATGTTAACTTGACACAAGTCAGAGTCATCAGAGAGGAAGGAACCTCAATTAACAAAATGTCTCCATAAAATTAGGCTGTAGACAAACCTGTAAGACATTTTCTAAGTGATTGATGTGGGAGAGCCTAACCCATTGTGGGTGGTGGTATGTTCTATAAAGTCCCCTGGGTTGGTGGTCCTGTGTTCTATAAGAGAACAGATTGAGCATGCCATGAGGAACAAGTCAGTAATCATCACTCCTCCATGACCCTGCATCAGCTCCTGCCATGTTTGAGTTCCTGTCCTGAGTTTCTTCAGTGATGAACAATGATGAGAAAACATAAGCCTATTTAACCCTTTCCTCCTCGAGTGGCTTTGGTCATGGTGTTTTATCACAGTACTAGAAACAATAGTTTAGACAGAAGTTGGTATCAGGGTAGTAGAGTATTGTTGTGACAGACATGGCCATGTTGTTTTAGGGAGGATTGTAGAAGAACTTTGGAACGTTGGGCAAGAAAAGCCACTGAGTGTAGAAAGCTCAGCCAGCTGTTCTGTGGGAGCTTGGAAGACAAGAATCTTGAGAGCAGTACAGATGATGGAGGCCTGTCTTGTGAAGTTTCTGAGGGAAGGAAAGACTCTACTGGGTCATCTGTGTGAAGAATCTGTGGTTTTGGTCAGCTGTGGCTGAAGAATCAGCTGTGGTGAACAAGAGAACAGAACTGCTAAAATAAAACCTTTGTTTTCCTGGGACAATGGATGCTGGTCAGCCGGGGTTGAAGAACCAGGTGTGATTAGGATATGACCAGCATCACTGAGATGAAGTCTTCTGGGAAGTGCTGCCTTGGGGTCAGCACACAGAAACTGTGTTGCAGAGTAGCCAAGATTGTGTACCTCATGCTGGCAGCTGAACTTGGTAGTGTAAGAGTCTCCCTGATAGTACTGGTTTTTGAAGGCATGAAATGGTCATGGAATGCAGTTGAAGCCTGGCACTTTGTGGCCGAGCTGGAGTCCCTGAAGAGGGCACAAGAGACGCTTTTGGTGAAAGTGTAGACAGGTTGCAAGAAGGGATCCCAGCAGTTTTGGAGACACCAGTACCATGAAATGATTGACAAGAACAGCAGCAGGCTTGAGACTCGAAGACAAGCCATGTGTACTGCAGAGGGTAGAGCTAGAGAAGTGGCGCCACACCCTTTGGAGGAGCCCGGAAGATGGTGAGTGGATCTTAGATGCTGGTCATTGAGTTATTTACTATTGGCATTTGGTTTTGATTTGATTTGATTATGACTGTGCCCATGGTTCTTCCCTCTTGAGGTAAAAAATTATTTAACTTATTTTATAGGATCCCATAGTTGAGAGACATATTTTTAAAGACTTTGGATTTTAAAAGAGATGGCATTTTTAAAGAGACTGAATTTTTAATTATTTACAAATTTAAAGGCTGTTAGGACTTTTTAAGTTTGTGAAATGTTTTATATCATGCTGTCTTTATTAATATGTGATCTTGGGTATGAACAAAACAGGAAAAGTTGTAGCCTAACAGTGATGTGTTTATGTTTCAAATTGACAAGTGGTCAGTTGTTTGGGCTAGTTTTATGTCAACTTAACACAAGCTAAAGTCATCTAAGAAGAGGGAACATCAATTAAAAAAATGCCTACATAAGATTAGGCTGTAAGCAAACCTGAAGAGCATTTTCTTAATTAGTGATTGATAGGGAAGGGCCCAGCCCATTGTGGGTGGTGCCATCTCTGGGCAGGTGGTCCCAGGTTCTATAAGAAAGCAAGCTGAGAAGGCATGTGAAGTGAGCCAGTTAGCATCATTGTTCCATGACTCCTGGTATCAGCTCAGGCCTCCAGGTTCCTGCCCTGTTTGCATTCCTGTATTGACTTTCTACTGCTGAACAGTGGAAGAGTAAGCCAAATAAACCCTTTCCTCTCCAAGTTGCTTTGGTCATGGTGTTCTGTCATAGTAGTAGTAACTCTAACTAGGCAGAAGGTGGAGAGTTATCTTAGTGTGTGTGTGTGTGTGTGTGTGTGTGTG
>BDUI01003482.1:66839-78231 GCA_002335545.1 Apodemus speciosus
AACGTGACAAACTAGAGTCAATTGGGAAACCTCAGATTGGCTTTCATGAAACCCTGGGAGGTTTTTTTTTTTTTTTTTTTTACTTTTTATCTTTTTTTATTTCTGATTGGTGATTGATATGGGAGGACTAAGCCCGATGTGGGTTGTGCTACCCCACCCCCACCCCCCACCCCCGGCAGGTCGTTTTAAATGGTGTAATAAAGCAGGCTGACCACACCGTGAAGCAGCCCGCAAGCCGTGTTCCTCCACGGCTTCTACTTCATTTCTTGCTTTTGGATTCTGCTTTGCCCTTTGTAAGCCACAACGGGAACAACTGTAAACAGTCCGTTTTGACATGGCTATAAAGTCCTTAGGAGGCACAAGCTCCTGCACTTGCCTGCACCCCACCCCTGACCCCACTGGTCACGCCTTTTCCTGGCTGTAGTCCTTCCYGACCTCACTTCCCCTTCCCTGCCAGTGCGCCCTGGCGTGGCTTCCAGTGAACAGTGGGTGCACAGAAATCCTTGTCTCTGGAAGTGCCCACCCAGCTCAATCAGATTGTTTCTGTTTTTGGCAAGGTATGACCTAAAGTTTGGGCATGGATTTGCTAAGAAACCTTCTATGGATCCAGCACTGGATGTGGTAGTTTGAATGAGGCTGGCCCACACAGGCTCATGTTGAATACATGGTCTCCAGTTAGGGGAACTGTCTGGGAAGGATTAAGAGGCTTGGCTTTGTTGGAAGAGAAGAAGTGAGGCCTGGAACGAACTGCAGCTAAGAATGAGTGTTACCCATAAATCACCCTGAGAAGTCCAAAAAAAAAAAAAAAAAAAAAAAAAAAAAAAGACCATGAAGTTATTCTGGTTGGAAGTTAGAGAACTTAGGTATCTCTTCCCCATCTTCTAGCATGACAACATTTTTGTTTTAAGGGGGGTCTGATTTAATCTAGCAGTTGATGGGAAAGTCAGAATTCCCCTGAGGCTTTTCCTCTGCTTTCTGTTGCTTTTCCACAGGCTATGTTTAAGCTCTTCTTCTTCTCTGGCAGTCTGCAATGGTTCAAACCTTCACATAGCTGTGCACTTCTGGCATGTAAGAAGGCACTGTTCTTAAGCAAAGCTCTGTAGCCCACACCATATCTAGATACGATCTTATAGGAACTTCCTGGAATGGCAGTCCTTTGGAAATCCCACAAACCTCTCCTGCTGCTGAGTCATTTCAAGCACTGGCTAGTTGAGAGAGCACCAGGCTCTGAGGAGTCTTCTTCCTCTGAGTGTGGGATGGACATTGCCCACTATGCTAGCTGACCATTTAGGTGTATATCTTGCAATTAATTTTTCCGTTTCTTCCTCTGCCCTCCTTTCTCTCTGTGTGTTTATGTATGCATGCACACCCACGCGGAGGCCAGAGATTTGTGCTGAGTGTCTTCCCCAATCGCTCTACACTTCCTCCACTTCTTTTATTGAGACAGAGTCTCGCTGAAGCCAGAGTTTGCTAATTAGGCTAGCTGGCTGGCCAGCGAGCTCTAGGGACCCTCCCCCTCCACCTCCACAGTGCCTGGCTTTTATGTGGGTGCTGGGAATCTAGTTCATGTGTCAGGCTTGTGTGGCAAGCATTTTACTGACTAAACCATATCCCCAGCCCCTAATTTTTCTATTTGTAGATGCAAGTGAAATTGTATTGCAGGGACATATTTCAGTGTGGATAATTTAAATGGGCAAAAGTAGAACTGTGTTTCTATTTAAGACCTCACATTTGTTATGTATTAGAATTTTCTCTTCACCTTCCCCTCTACCTCCTGCCGAAGATACGTTGGAATTCTAAACCCTATATCTCAGAACATGTTCTTACTTGGAGAGTATCTCTACAGAAATAACTAAATAAAAAGGAGGTCACTAGGGTGAGCCCCAAATCAATAGGATTAATAAACAGGGTAAGTCTGAACACAGCCATACACACAGCAACGTCACGAGATATAGACAGACGAGAGTAATGTTTCTATAAGCCAAATAATGCTGAGGATTGGTGTTGAACTACAAGTTGCTAGACAGGGAGTCTGAAAGCCTTTCTCTGCAACTTAAAACCAACCATTTTAGTGTCTTTATCTCAAGCCTCTGTCCCCCTGCACTCTGAGACAGTAACATCTAAGTTGTATAATGGGAAACAGAGCTCCAGTAAAGTAATACCCAGGGCTTTTTTCTTCCTTTCTATTCATGGTGATAAACTTAACCTCGYCAGTTCAAAACAAATTTAGGAGCTTTTAGTTAAACTGGGTCTTTAAAAAAAAACAACAAAAACATTCAGCCCATTCAGGCCTTCTTTCCCCTTYTCCCCTCTGCAGATTGTGTCTGCAGACAGAGGTGTCGTCACACTGCACTGGGCTTTTCTCTGTCTGTGCCCTGCTGCTGTTAACTCCACACACCCTGCTGTATTGCTGGTGTCCATTCCGTACACTGGTCAGCTTAATGGATTCGACTCTTTTTTATATATTTTTTTATTTGACCTCATTTTAAACATGATGCACGCTGGGCAGTGGTGGCATGTGTCTTTAATCCCAGTACTTTGGAGGCAGAGGCAGGTGGATTTCTGTGAGTTTGAGGCTGGCCTGGTGTACAGAGAGAGTTCTAGGACAGCCAGGGCTACATAGTGAGACCCTCAAGATAAAACAAAACAGCAAGTGAAAAGGCTTTCGTGCTATGGAATGGTATGACTGATTAAAGAATGAAGGAGTTTTACCTTCACTGAACAATTTCCAAAGCATATTAAATTCTGTAACATGAACAGTTTTGTTGTCGTTTGGATTGTAAATATGTGGGAAAGGCTCACGTGCTAATGGCTTGGTTATTAACCTATTATTGCACTGCTGGGAAGTGGTGGGACTTTTGGATGGTAGAGTCTGGTAGAAGGAGGTTGGATTTTCTGGCATGAGTCGGTGAAGATGGGTCCCTCTTGCCCTTTTCTTTACCTCCCAGCCACCATGTGCTATCAAGCATTGACTACCATATTTGTCTGTCCTAGGCCCAAAGTGACAGGCCAAGTGATTATGAGTGGAAACCTCTAAAACTGAGTCAAAGARACCTTTCTCCTTTTACATTGATTGTCTCAGGTATTTTGTTATAATAAGGGAAAGCTAATACAGTCTCATTCTGTCTTTAGAGAATCTCTGTCCCTGACTCTCACTTCACATGTGCAAGTGTGTATGTGTCCACATGTACCTGTGTGTGTGTGTGTGTGTGTGTGTGTGTAGATGCAAAGACCACAGAAAATCCCAGACATGTATCATGCATTAGCAATGCCATCCACAGAAGACAGATAATTTAGCTGATATGAGCTGAGAAAAGGGGGACTTTGCTTTTACCTAAATTCTCTTTTTGGGAAGTACTGTCTAAAATATTAATAGAGTTGTACTAATGAATTATTACAGTCTAACAAATGAAAACTATAAACCAAACCTCAACAATCAGCATGAATCRCGCCGTAATAGCCTGCCTGTCTGTCTTCTGTCCCAGCACCTCTGAAGCAGCCTGTTCACACATTACTTAATCTGAAATGGACCTGGCATGTATGAAGACTTTCTCTGAATTCTCCTTTTTTCCCCCTGTAGAAATATTGTTAGCCCCGAGCTTTAATGAATAAATGAAAGACCAGAAAGTRTGGCTCTGGATGGCCCTCCAGACCAAAGCCTGCACAGTCACAAAGGCCTCTGGCAATCCAGAAGGAATGAAGTCGAATCAAGTAACAAGAGAGATCAATATTTTATTCATGTTAAACCTGCCCTGGCGGCCTCCATTATGTGATTCACTGCAAGGAGAATCGATCCATTTCTCTTCTGGTAGAACACGAGGGCTCTAAAATTTTCATTTATATATATTAATTTTTAGGATGGGAATTTCACTTTATGGAGCTATTTTCTCTGTGTGTATCACCAGTGGATTAATAGAGTCACAGAGCCCCTTGTGTCGGAGCTTCACTTCTGCATGCTAAGTAAACAATCTTGAAGGAATAGTCCTTGGGTCGGGACAAGGATAATAATGGTCATTAATAACCATCACTCATTACATGGTTCTTCATGAGCTCTTCTGACCTACCCGTTCATAAATGCTCTTTAATGTACCATGCACAGGGCTGTCTCTGCTTCCCCTCCCAGCCAGACACACGCTTGGAGGGAGGTTAATTGCCCCTGTCTTCATGAGTCCCGACCTGTGTGACGTTCCTGGCTCACTGTTTCCACCTCTGGGGTAGAGGCTAATGGTCACCTAGCAAGCTGCTTGGGACACAGAGTAGTGGAGTTTAATTACTGGTTCTTGTGGTTGGACCCAGGAGTAAGTCTTTATAAACAGGATGGGCCAAGTCTTCTCCCGGTGTGCGTGCTAAGTACCTTCTGCAAGCTATTGCTATTATGAAAACCCTAAGGAAATTATACCTTAATTTGAGTTGAGAATGCTCCCCATTAACTCTCTCTATTCCTTTATCTGGTTCTTATTGCTATGAAACCTACTTCATCCAGATGCAATCAAATTACTTCCCTGTTTTTGTCCAGAACTCACATTATGCTATTTAGGTAGCCACAGTACCCGGTGTGAGTTTGTCTGTCCCCGCCTCCCACCCCCACAGAGTCTCTACACACACAAGCAAGTAATCATCTTTCTAAGCAAATTAGAGCAGATTATCCRTTTTCTGCTTTTTGGAGATGATAAGCTCAGACACCTCGAAACACAAATTCCTGTATCACTTTTTTTTTTTCTGAGTTGGTGGCAAAATCATTAGAAGAAAGAACCAGTAGAGTTGGTGGTGAAAATTATAATTACAGTTGAAACTTGAAGCAGCATTTAGAGTCACTGTTGATATGACTTTATCTCTCTGGTTTCCGGTGCGTTCCTATAAGGTCTATCAATGTTTGATTTACCAGCAGGTGCGTTATTTATTTCCCGGAAGCCCCTGGAAAATAGCATCGTTATGTTGCGAGAGCACATAGGTACATAGTCTGGCCAAATATGTACCCTCTCTATCTTGAGTCTTTCAGGCAGACTTTCTCCCCCCCTCCCCACCCACCCCCTCGTGAGGGGAGGAACTAAAATTTAAAAGTGACTTATCTGACAAATGATTAGGAAATTATTCTTCTTAAAGAAAATGGATGCCAAAACAAATCAGCTCCCTAAAGTGACATGAAATTTCCTCAAGCTGCGTTGGGAATATTAACAAACGAAGTGAGGCCTCTTCCTGCTTCCAGCTCATCGCCTTGGTCTCCCCTCAGCCCTGCGGGCAGCAGAGCTGGAGCTTTGGGATTAGAGGTTAAAGCCTGCCATCTTGCGGCGATGYCCTTGAATTACACAGGCACTTTGTCCCTTTCTTGATTCATAGCAGCTGATGGAATTAGGGTGTTACTGGCACTCGTCCCCCAAAGCATCTGAATTTGGGGCGCGCTTATTCTTCGAGAGGTATCAAGAACTCTGCAACCGAGAAACGCCAGGATATTTGTGCCCTATCACCCTAAGGTTACATCCCAGTGGCTGCTGGGATGGTGTTCTACTGTGGCACCCCCTCTAAACCTTCTGACGCTGAAAAACTGCACCACCTTAAGCCAGCGGCTACAGCCTCCTCCAGTTTTACACACATAGGTACTTTCCTGAGGAAGACCTCTACTGAGGAGGAAAACTTTGGGCTTGTTAGCCAAACCGCATTTTCCAGGCATCTGTAGCAATCATTCTGGGAGACGCAGTGAAGCAACCGACTCCTGAGGCAGATACACCCATCGGATGCTCGAATACCAGAACTCATGATACCTGCTGCTGGGTGGGAAGTTTTCCTCTGACCTAGACAAATGAGAATGGCATGAAAGCGTCTTTAAGGGATGCCATCTGACTTGTGCGGTTGAAGGTAGGAGAACATCTGAAGAGATGCCTTCTTAAGGAGTACTGGTCTGAATGTGGTGGCTTCCCCGCGGTGATGGTTTGTATATGCTTGAGCCATGGAGAGGCACAATTAGAAGGTGTGGCCCTACTGGAGTAGGTGTGTCACTGTGGGTGTGGGCTAAAAGACCCTCACCCTAGCTGCCTGGAAGTGAGTCTTCCACTAGCAGCCTTCAGATGAAGATGTAGAACTATCAGTTCTGCCTGCACTGTGCCTGCCTGGATGCTGCCGTGGACCCTCCTTGATAATGGACTGAACTTCTAAGACTTTCATTGGTCATGNGAATTTGCTAATGGATACAGATGGGGTACCTCCCCAAGAAACACTAAAAGACAGTGCGAGGGATTGTGGTTTCTATCAACTATTGCTAAGGGGACAAAACTTATTCACAGCGCTTGTCCCAGTTACTTTTATATTGCTGTGAGGATACACTATGACCAAGGCAACTTATAATGAGGCTCACAGTTCCCAAGGGTTATAATCCATGACCATCATTGTGGAGAGCAAGACAGCAGGCAGGCAGGCAGGCAGGCAGGCAGGCAGGCAGGCAGGCAGGCAGGCAGGCATGGTGTTGGTACCTAAGAGCTTACATCTTGACCTGAAAGTTGGAAGTAGAAAGAGCTACCCGGAATGGCATGGGCTTTTGAAACCTCAAAGCCCAACCCCAGTGATACATCTCCTCCAACAAAGCCATACCCTGTAATATATGGTCCTTCCCAAACAGTTCCATCAACTGGGGACCAAGTGTTTGCATATATGAACCTATGGAGACCATTCTCATTCAAACCACCACAGTACTATACGGACAACAGCCATTTCTATCATCTTTCTACAGATGTATTTCTACATTTGGAAGTGTATAAAATAGGCTCACTGATATTAAGCAGTGGATAGAACACAGCTGCACGAATAAAAACATCTGGAAGGTTCTCTAGATGGTGCCTAGCACTCTCAGTAATCTCTCTCATCAAAGGCTGATTTTGAATCTTTCAATGTTGAAGATTGAACTCATATATGCTAGGTGTCTTAATCCCTGTTCTGTTGCTATGAAGAGACATCATGACCAAGGCAACTCTTTTAAAAGAAAGAATTTTAGTTGGGGACTTGCTTACAGTTTCAGAGGCTTAGCACATTATCACCATGGCAGGAAACATGGAGACAATCATAACACTAGAGCAGTAGCTCTACATCCTGATTCACAGGCAGAGAGAGCCTTGGGGGTTTGAAGCCTGAAAGCCAACTCCAGTGGCACACTTCCTCCAACAAGCCACACTTCCTAATTCTTCTAATCCTTTCAACTAGTGCTACTCCCTGGTGACTAAACACCCAAGTATATGATCCTATGGAGGACGTTCTTATTCAAACAACCATACCAGGTCAGTATTCTACCACTGAGCTACCCTGCACAAGTTGCTGAGAGCTTTCCCTGCCAGCCCTAAGTTCTGTAAGCCCTCAGTGTGCTTCCTGGGCATTCTCACCTAAGCCGTATCTTGAACTACTTCCAATAGCTGATCTTAGTTTTTATTTTCCTCCTTGTTCTTTCAGCACTAAGTCCACACATGCACTTGATCATTTCTCTTAGATGTTTTTGAGGCTAGAAAGAAGGTCATTTGCTTTTAGGTCTTTTAGCTTATTAAAAGAGTAGAGGTTTCAACTTGGCATTATCTAATTTCAGACCTGGGGCCAAAAGATTTTAACATTAACAGGAGACAGTTCTAGAGATGCCCAAAATTAAGGGCCAAACCAATTAGGGCAGGCCTCTCCTATAGAGGAGGGCTGGGTGAGACAGGCATCTCCTATGGGGAGACCTGGGTGAGGCAGTTCTCTTCTTATAGAGGAAGACTGGAATCTTGTATTAGGCAGGGTTCTCTAGAGTAAAAGGACTTATAGAAGAAAAATATACATATACATATACATACATACATACATACATACATACATACATACATACACACATATAATATGAATGGATTACAGGCTGTGGTCCAGCTATTCCATAAATTGCTATCTATGTACAGAAAGTCCAAAGACTTGGTAGTTGTTCAGTCCACAAGGCTGGATGTTTCATTTGCTTTTCAGTATATGCTGGAGTTTTCAAGAAGTAGTTTGTAATGCCAGTGAAGGAATGGCCTTGCTAGGGAGGGGGAGAGCCAGCAGGCAAAGAGTGCAACTTCTTTATTCCATGCCCTTATATAGGATTCCAACAGAAGGTGTGGCCCAGACTAGAGGTGGGTCTTGCCACTTCAGAAGATCTGAATTAAAGATGTGCCTTCCTACCTCAATGATCTGGATTAGAAGTAGATCTGCCCACTTCAAATGGTTAATCAAAAGTCCCCCAGCCATTTTTTGAATTTTAGTTAATCCCATATGCAGTCAACTTGACAACAAAGAATTTCCATGGCAAATCTTAGGGGGAATGGGAATGGTTTTGCTCCCTCCTGGTAAAGCAGAAGTAGATATTAACTCTTTTCTACTGTCATCTTTTAGAGACAGAGAAGTTCTTAGGTTTCTGTTCTCGCTGGAGAACCTTCTATTTTTCATACACATGGAGTGAGGCCTCCCATCTGGGCTTGGGTGGCTGTGCAACAAGGCTTGGGATGCTCTCTGATGGCATTACACAAATGATGCTTCTGTCCTGCTGATCTTGGTGTCTGCGGTCATCTCCCTTTAATATTTTGGGTTGTGACCTTTTAACTCCCCTACACACATCCCCCCCCCCCCCCGCCTCTGTGTACCACTTCCTTTCAGRAARAGGAACATCTCAAGTCCTAGCAGCTCTTGACTGTTCTCACAAGTTTGGCATCACATCTCATCCTATAGACACTTACTTCTTCCTGTGTGATCTCTTTATTCTGTTTCTGGTTTTCCAGCTTCAGCCCACAGACTGTTCAGTCAGTGAGCAGATGAAAACACATGCTAGAGAGGTGTGAGGACAACCAGTAATTACAGCCCTTGCTCAGTGGCAAGATCAGTTTCTGTCTGGAGGAAAGTTTGTGGGAAATATTCTTATGTAGAAGAAGGCCCACTGCCAGCACCTCTCACCATTTGTTCCTTCTCCAGTCATTTCCCTGCTGTGGAGCCGTTTATGCAATCCTTGTGTGGGCAAAGATCATCTCAGTGGGAACCTTTTTACTTTATTGGGAGGACAAATGGAGGCCAGGCTGTTGGGCCCAAGCATTGATGGGGTACTAGGGAAATTCCGTTAAATCTGGAGTTTCCTCAGTTGTAAATGTTGACACACTGGATAGTAAGTCTTAGTGAAAAGAGAACTGGAAGGGACGGGTAGAAGGATAGAAATAGAAGACTAGATTAGACTAGAGAATATAGTTAGAATCAAATTAGACTAGATTAGAATTTCTTCCCTTCCAATGTGCTTGAGGTACCAACTATACCTCAGCAACGGGGTCTGCAGATGGCATTGGTGTGCAGTCCTGCCCTTGTATGCATTAAACTGGTGGCCATGTGTCCTGCAAAGTCCCAACTTAGACCCTGAAGGCTGGTGGGAAGGCAGGGGTGAGGGTCATAGCTGCCTTCAACTGGGGAATCCCTCTTCTCTGATCTCACAGGCTGCCCAGAGCTATACCCCTATGCACTGTGTGTGTGTGTGTGTGTGTGTGTGTGTGTGTGTGTGTACTCTGGTTACACACTGTTTCTGAGCACACCCATGGCCTTAGGAGAGCGAGGAATTTCTTCAACTGGGGAACCAGGGGATTCCACACACAGACCTTCTTTGAACTCTTGCCACTCTGAAAGAAAAGAGAGAGAGAGAGAGAGAAATCTCTGCAAATAGAACAATTTTTAAAGTTTCTTTCCCTTTATTTTCAACCAGAAATGCCTAAAACCATTCTTTAGCTTAGATGCCGTTGCTGTTTGGTGTAGTACTTCACATATGAGAATGCCTCAGAAACCATCTAAAGTTTTCTTGAGTTAAAAAGATAGCACCCTTTTGTTAGAGTCTCTCAAGGAAGGCAGTGAGCTTATTACCCTGCTGGCTTTATTCCTATTTTTTTCTAGGCTGACCTTCTTCTGCTTGTATTTAGTGACAAAGAAGCTTTAAAATATTAAGCAGAGAGAACTAGAGAGATGGCTTGCAGTTAAGAACACTAGTTGCTCTTATAGAAGACCTGGGTTCAGTTTCTAGTACCCACATGGCTGCYGTAAATCCTCATAATGATCTATAATTCYAGTTCCAGGGGATYTGGTACTTTCTTCTGGTCTCTGTACACACCAGACTCATACATGGTGCAATACATATATACATACATATATGCAAAACACCCATGCACATAAAAGCAAAGTCACCATCTTCACTCCTGCAACTGAGCGGGCTGTTACAGCCAGGAACGCAGAGAACACCCGAGTGTAAGATCATTTGGGACTCAGTCTGCCAGGGCCCCACCTGCACCCAGGAGCTGGGCAGCCCCACAGCCCTCTATGCACCTATACTGTCAGGGGACATCTGCCCTGCAGGGAGTCCCACATTTAGAGGGAGTCCCATGTTTAGAGCTGAGGCTGCCACCTTTGCTCCTGTGACTGAGCGAACAAGGGCAGCCAGGTATGCAGGGAACATCCAAGTGTAAGATCGCTTGGTATACCGCCCACCAGGGCCCCACCTGCACCCAGGAGCTGGGCAGTGCCACAGTACTCCGTGCCAGGGGAAAGCTGGTCACCCAGGAGTGCTGACATAGGCTTGCAGGCACACAGGAGGGACAAGCATGAGCCAGTGACAGCAGGACCAACTAACATCAGATAACCAGATGGCAAAAGGCAAACATAGGAATGTTACTAACAGAAATCGAGGCAATATGGCACCATCTAAACACAATTCTCCCACAACAGCAAGTCCTGGATACCCTAACACACCAGAAAAGCAAGATTTGGATTTAAAATCACAGCTCATGATGCTGATAGAAGGCTTCAAGAAGGACATAAATAACTCCCTTAAAGAAATACAGGAGAACACAAGTAAACAGGGAGATGGCCTTAAAGAACTATAGAAAAACACAATAAAATAGGTGAAGGAATTGAACAAAACCATCTAGGATTTAAAAATGGAGGAAGAAACAACAAAGAAATCACAAACGGAAATAACTCTGGACATAGAAAACCTAGGCAAGAAGTCAGGAGACATGGATGCAAGCATCAACAACAGAATACAAGAGATAGAAGAGAGAATCTCAGATGCAGAAGATACCATAGAAAGCATAAACAACAGTCAAAGAAAATGAAAAATGCAAAAAGCTCCTGACCCAAAACATCCAGGAAATCCAGGATAAAATGAGAAGACCAAACCTAAGGATTATAGGTATAGAAGAGTGAAGATTTCCAAATTAAAGGGCCAGTAAATGTCTTCAATAAAATTATAGAAGAAAACTTCCCTAACCTAAAGAAAGAGATGCCCATGAACATACAAGAAGCCTACAGAACTCCAAATAGATTTGACCAGAAAAGAAATTCCACCCAACACATAATAATTAAAACGCCAAATGTACTAAACAAAGAATTT
>BDUI01003482.1:79664-92103 GCA_002335545.1 Apodemus speciosus
ATCAGGATCAGATAGACCATCTAAAGAAATAGAAGTGGTCATTGACAGTCTCCCAACCAAAAAAAGCACAGGACCAGATGGTTTTAGTGAAGAATTCTATCAGACCTTCAAAGAAGACCTAATACCAATACTCTTCAAACTATTCCACAAAATAGAAACAGAAATACTACCCAACTCATTCTATGAAGCCAGAATTTCGCTGATACCAAAACCACACAAAGATCCAACAAAGAAAGAGAACTTCAGACCAATTTCCCTTATGAATATTGATGCAAAAATGCTCAATAAAATTCTTGCCAACCAAATCTAACAACACATCAAAATGATCATTCACCATGATAAAGTAGGCTTCATCCTAGGGATGCAAGGATGCTTCAATATATGGAAATCCATCAATTTAATCCACTACATAAACAAAATCAAAGAAAAAAAACCACATAATTATTTCATTAGATGCTGAAAAAGCTTTTGACAAAATTCAGCATCCTTTCATGTTAAAAGTTTTGGAAAGAACAGGAATTCAAGGCCCATACCTAAACATAGTAAAAGCAACATACAGCAAACCAGTAGCCAACATCAAACCAAATGGAGAGAAACTTGAAGCAATCCCACTAAAATCAGGGACTAGACAAGGCTGCCCTTTGTCCATATTTATTCAATATAGTACTTGAAGTTTTAGCTAGAGCAATTAGACAACAAAAGGAGGTCAAAGGGACACAAATTGGAAAGGAAGAAGTCAAATTATCACTATTTGCAGATGATATGCAACCCAAAAACTCCACCAAAGAAAGAAATTAGGGAAATGACACCCTTCATAATAGCCATGAACAATATAAAGTATCTTGGTGTGACTCTAACCAAACWAGTGAAAGATCTGTATWACAAGAACTTCAAGTCTCTGACGAAAGAAATTGAAGAAGATATCAGAAGTTGGAAAAATCTTTCATGCTGGTGGATTGGCAGGATTAATGTAGTAAAAAGACCATCTTGCTAAAAGCAATCTACAGATTCTATGTAATCCCCATCAAAATTCCAACTCACTTCTTCATAGAGTTAGAAAGAGCAATTCTCAAATGCATCTGGAATAACAACAAACCAGGATAGCTAAAACTATTCTCAACAGTAAAAGAACTGGAGGAATCATCATCCTGGACCTCAAGCAGTACTACAGAGCAATAGTGTTAAAAACTGTATGGTATTGATACAGTGACAGGCAGGAAGATCAATGGAATAGAATTGAAGAACCAAAAATGAACCCACATACCTGTGGTCACTTGATCTTTGACAAAGGAGMTAAAACCATCCAGTGGGAAAAGGATAGCCTTTTCAACAAATGGTGGTGGTTCAACTGGAGGTCAGCATGCAGAAGAATGCAAATTGATTCATTCTTATCTCCTTGTACTAAGGCCAAGTCCAAGTGGATCAAGAACCTCCACATAAAACCAGACACACTGAAACTAATAGAAAAGAAATGGGGAAGAGTATTGAGCACATGGGTACAGGGGAAAATTTCCTGAACACCAATAGTTTATGCTCTAAGATCAAGAATTGACAAATGGGACCTCAGAAAATTACAAAGTTTCTATAAGGCAAAGGACACTGTCAATAGGACAAAAAGGAAACCAACAAATTGGGAAAAGATCTTTACCAACCCTACATCCAACAGAGGGCTAATATCCAATATATACAAAGAACTCAAGAAGTTAGCCTCCAGAGAGCCAAATAACCCTATTAAAAATGGGGTGCAGAGTTAAACAAAGAATTTTCACTTGAGGAATATCAAATGGCTGAGAAGCACCTAAAGAAATGTTCAACATCATCAGGGAAATGCAAATCAAAACAACCCTGAGATTTCACCTCACACCAGTCAGAAACTCAGGAGACAGCAAGTGTGGAGAAAGAGGAACACTCCTCCACTGCTGGTGGGATCGCAAACTGGTACAACCACTCTAGAAATCAGTCTGGCGGTTCCTCAGAAAACTGGTCATGATACTACCAGAGGACCCTGTTATACCTCTCCTGGGCATATACCCAGAGGATTCCCCAGCATGTAATAAGGACACGTGCTCCACTATGTTCATAGTAGCCCTATTTATAATAGCTAGAAGCTGGAAAGAACCCAGATGTCCCTCAATGGAGGAATGGATACAGAAAATGTGGTATAATTACACAATGGAATACTACTCAGCTATTAAAAACAATGAATTCATGAAATTCTTAAGCAAATGGGTGGAACTGGAAAACATCATCYTGAGTGAGGTGACCCAAACACAAAAGAACACACATGAACATGCATTCACTGATAAGTAGATATTAGCCCAGAAGCTTGGAATACCCAAGACACAATTCACATATCAAATGATACCCAAGAAGAAGGAAGGAGAGGGCCCTCATCCTGGACAGGCTTGATTCAGCAGTGTAGGGGAATACCAGGACAGGGAAGAAGGAGGGGGTTGATTGGGGAACAGGGGGAGGGGAGAGTGCTTATGGGACTTTTGGGGAGGGGGGAATCAGGAAAGGGGAAATCATTTGAAATGTAAATAAAGAATATATCTAATTAAAAAAAGTAAAAAACTTAATTAAAAAATTAAATGTTAAATGGAGAATCAGCTCGAATATATAGCTCATGATTTTCAGTGTTCATTAAATGSTTTTTGTATAGTCTCAGAGCTGTACAGTTGCCACTCTAATCTAATTTCRGAGCATTTTTTGCTACCCCCAAATTAAACTCTGTACCCATTAGCATTATTCCTGCTCCTGTCTTTCCCAAGCTACCATCCTACTTTTGGTGTCCATAAGTTTGCCTACTTTAGATTTGYCCGACAGTGTCTGGCTTCTTTCACTTAACATAATATTCTCAAGGTTCCATACCTGTATCAGCGTGCAGTTCCTTCATTAACGAATAGTATTTCATTGCATGCATCAACCACACTTTATCCAGTATATGATGATCATTTTGCCTGTTAGAAAGTATTGCTATGAACACTCAGGCATACATTTTATATAGGCATATCTTTTCAATTCTCTTTGATATTTACATAGGAATATATTTCATGGGTTCTATGTTCACTCTCTATTTAACATCTTCAGCAATTGCTGAATATATAGGTGGTCTTCTGGATCTATGGGTTCTGCATTTGCAGTCAACTAACTGTGGATCAAAAAAGTATGGTGCAAGGACTCAGACCCAAGGGCTGCTATGCACTGGGCAAGCAGCATGACACTGTTACAATATCCCTACTCCCCCCTTCATTAAAGATGCATCTGTGGGCTGAGAATGTGGCTTAGTGATCTAATGCTTGCCAAAATGAAAAAAGCCCCATTTTTAATTCCCTGCACCAAACACACACACACACACACACACACACACACACACACACACACACACACAGAGTTTTTTGTCTTGTTCCTGTAATAAAACAATATAACAACCATATAGCAATCTGAGATGGTATAAAATATACAGGAAGAGGTTGTCTGTAAATACTGCACCATTTTATCAAAGAGACTTGAGCAGCCAAGCATTTTTGCAAGGATCATTGAATCAAATTCCTTCAGATACAAGGAAGATTATATGTCTATCTCTTGTGGTAAGAAGCATTAATATGCCATAGCTTTTCAAGACTTCTCTTTAAGTAAGCAGCATGACATTATTACAAATATTACCCAGTAGAGTCTACGACATTTTTCTTCTATGGTCAAAATTATTGACTGAATATCACTCTTTATGTCCTTCTTAGAGCCTGGCTTTTCTATTTTGATAGTCAATGGGTATGGCAAGTTCAGASACTCCACAGGAGTGGCATCATGTGGGCTCTGTGCTGCCRTGACAGGCTAACTTTACCTTAACAATGTCTTTAATATTCATCCGTGGTATACCATGTGGCAGGATTCCTTCTTACATCCAAGTAAGTGTTCTGTTTAGCCTTGCCACATTTTCTTTATCTGTTTTTCCATTGATAGAAATGTAAGCTGGCTCTAGCCCTTGGTGTTTATTAATAACAATGCAGCAAACATGAAAATCCAGATCTCCATTCATGATTCTGATTTCAGCTCTTTTGGAGAAATACTCACGAGTGGAATTGCTTTATCACATCTAGTGCTATTTTTAATATCTTGAAGAACAACCTCTGTGTTGCATTATGTAGTGGCAATGCTATTTTAATTTTCCTCCCATAGCATAAAGGAATCCCAATTACTATGTACTTTAAGTAACAACTGTTAGTTTATCATTAATTTTTGGTAATGATCATTTTGTCAAGTATAAGGTTTATGCTGCATCAAGCTTTTAATTTCTATTTCCTTGGTAGTTAGTCTATCTTTCCAGGTATATTTTGGCTACTTATTTGTGTTTTTTGGAAATACACCTTTTTAAGTACTTCATCAGTTAAAAAAATACAAACTTATAAGCATACCTAGTTCCCAGTATATTTTTTTTATCTTAACCCTTTATTAGCAGTATAGTCTGCAAGTGCCTCTTCCCATTCTGTAGGCTGTATCTTTGTGGCTCCTTGTTTCTTTGCTGTGTGAGGCCTCTGAGTTTTGTTCAGGTTCACTAGGCTAGATTCTGATTTTATTGCTTGGGCTTTTATTGCTGTATCTGAGAAATCGTTGCCAAGAGAGTGTCAGGAATATCTCTCGCATGTCTTCTTTCAGGTACTTGTTTCAGTTTTACTCCAACATTTAAAATTTTCATTCATTTGAGTTGATTTTCGTATCTGGTGGAATAAAGATCCAATTGTGCATGTGTCACATGGAGGATCAWACCTAGGGCTTCACATATGCTTCCCAACACTTAGTCATTTTTATTTATTAAAATTTGGCCACATCTCCAGAGTGACTTTGTATAGGGAAAGACCCTTACCTATAAATTTAAGACAATTGAGGCTTCTAAATCCTCATGGAAGAGGTGTAACATCTTTGTGTCTGTATGAATAATTTCTCAAGTGTATCAAACTGACTGCTTTTTTTGAGATGCTTGTAATCTCTTGCTCTCACTTGTGTCTTTGTAGCACTGTGTATTCTCTGGATCTAGAATAGGACRCCACCCCATTCTTTGTCCTCAAGAGCCACCAGATACTCAAAGCGTGCCACCCTCCTTGCCAGTGTCCTCCTTCACTCGAGACAGACTCTTCCTTTGAGCGGCACCCTGAGAGCTCAGACTGTGGGGTACATGGTCTTGTCTCCTTGTCTCCTGAAGGAAAAGACTTGAATTTTTATGGGTTTACCTGGTCACTCTGAGCCAGGATGGCCACAGAGAAAAGTCCTGTTCCCCTTTCTTTCTCARCAGCCCCAAGGCATCTGACCCACACTCGTTCTGAGAATGCTTGTACWGGGAGCAGACAGAAACATGTTTCTCACAGCTCTCCAAAATTCTRGACTGCTGGCTCTGAATTACCTCTCTCTTCCCCCTGAGGGCAGAAATCATCAGCTGGGACATTGTATGGGTTTGGAGCTTGGGCATGAGGCTCATCCAGGGAAAGGGAAAGTTTTCCTTTCCCTCCAATCCAGTGCAGCCGCCCTCTGCTCTGTGTTCGCTTGGATWCTGAAACTTCTTAATTGTGTTCTGAAATTCCCATAAATGTATTTTGGTTTACACTCCTCACATAATTTCATTGCACACATCCTGTATTTCTGCTAAATTTCTTCCTAAGTATTTTAGTCACTTTGATGTTTGGAGATGATTTATTTTCCTAATTTCAATTTTGGATTGTTCATTGCTAGTATCTATAAATATAATCTTTCGAATATTGAACTTATATTTTATAACTGTAGAACTTGCTCATTAATTCTGATAGTTTTATTATGTACTCCTTAGGATTTTTATGTATAAGATGATGTTATCAGTGAATAGGGATTGTTTTAATTCTTCCCCAATCTTGACAGGGCCTTTTATTAGGGGATTGTTTTTATAACTAACCTTCTTCCACTATCCTTACCCCTCACCAATTCTCATTGCTACAGAACTGTCATCCTTCTCCAGGACCACACAGCATAGCAAATAGTTAGACTTATTCACGTCACGGACTTCACAGTCATTGGCCATCNCCACCCCATTCTTTGTCCTCAAGAGCCACCAGATACTCAAAGCGTGCCACCCTCCTTGCCAGTGTCCTCCTTCACTCGAGACAGACTCTTCCTTTGAGCGGCACCCTGAGAGCTCAGACTGTGGGGTACATGGTCTTGTCTCCTTGTCTCCTGAAGGAAAAGACTTGAATTTTTATGGGTTTACCTGGTCACTCTGAGCCAGGATGGCCACAGAGAAAAGTCCTGTTCCCCTTTCTTTCTCAGCAGCCCCAAGGCATCTGACCCACACTCGTTCTGAGAATGCTTGTACWGGGAGCAGACAGAAACATGTTTCTCACAGCTCTCCAAAATTCTRGACTGCTGGCTCTGAATTACCTCTCTCTTCCCCCTGAGGGCAGAAATCATCAGCTGGGACATTGTATGGGTTTGGAGCTTGGGCATGAGGCTCATCCAGGGAAAGGGAAAGTTTTCCTTTCCCTCCAATCCAGTGCAGCCGCCCTCTGCTCTGTGTTCGCTTGGATWCTGAAACTTCTTAATTGTGTTCTGAAATTCCCATAAATGTATTTTGGTTTACACTCCTCACATAATTTCATTGCACACATCCTGTATTTCTGCTAAATTTCTTCCTAAGTATTTTAGTCACTTTGATGTTTGGAGATGATTTATTTTCCTAATTTCAATTTTGGATTGTTCATTGCTAGTATCTATAAATATAATCTTTCGAATATTGAACTTATATTTTATAACTGTAGAACTTGCTCATTAATTCTGATAGTTTTATTATGTACTCCTTAGGATTTTTATGTATAAGATGATGTTATCAGTGAATAGGGATTGTTTTAATTCTTCCCCAATCTTGACAGGGCCTTTTATTAGGGGATTGTTTTTATAACTAACCTTCTTCCACTATCCTTACCCCTCACCAATTCTCATTGCTACAGAACTGTCATCCTTCTCCAGGACCACACAGCATAGCAAATAGTTAGACTTATTCACGTCACGGACTTCACAGTCATTGGCCATCYCCTGCAGGGGATGTCCTTCCTAACCAGTTTTCTGTCCTTCTGTACCAATACCTGGACAASCTCCTGGGCCCCAAGTCTCCATCCATGTTGGTGTTATGGGTTAACCTGTGTTCCCCCTCAAATTCTTAACTGAAAGCTTTAACCTCCAATAGAACTGTATTCATAGGCTGATCTCTTAGGAGTTAATTAAGATTAAATGTGGCCATAAGGGTGGAATCCTAAATTATCCGAAAAGAGAGAGGACGTTCTTGCTCTACATGGGCACATGCCCAGTAAACAAGCAAAGCAATTTAGAAGATGAGAACAAAATGACAAGACAGTTGTCTATTAGCCAGAAGGGCCACCTGGATGCTAGCCCTGTTGGCCTGGGTCTTGCACTCTCTGGCCTCTAGAAGCCTGAGCAAGCACATTTCTGTTGTCTAAATGACCCAATCTGTGGTATTTTAAAGGCCAACCTGGAGTGATTAATATAGCTATGCCCAGACTTCTTCCATCTCCAGTCATTCCAAGTCCTCATTTCTTTCTTTAGAATGCCTTCAGCATCTTCTTCACTTCATTCTGTGGAACAGTCCAACCCTCATGGTCTCACGTAGGTCACATTTGTGTTTGTTCAAACAGCAGTGCCAGGTTTTTAATATTCAAAATGTAAAGCCCCGATGAAACTACACTAATATAGTTTTGGAGGGGACTTTTCACCTTTTCCCTAAAAATGACATGTAGCTGCCATCAGTTTTGCACACATCTTAAATTTCTGTTAAAAGACAATATGCCTCAATCCAGTTACCAGTTATACCGTAGCACAGTTAAACAGACCTCTTTTGTTTTTGTTTCTTTTCTGCAATAAGAAAGTTTTATCTGGGAAATCTGAACATCTTCAGGTCTTAAATTAGATGCCGCCCATCTTCCTCCCTGCAACACAAAGCAAGCTTGTGCCAGAGAGTGACTGTGCGTCTTCAGGACACAAATCTTCCACACTCACTCAAGCAGGGAGTCATGAGTGAGCCATGAGGAAGCAGCAACTGTTCTGAGGTCATGGGGAATAAAAATGGAAGCCAATGAAAGCCAACATTGAAAAAATGCTGAGGGTTAGACTTGTGGCTGTAGATATACTCATGGGGCAGAGTGCTGCTTGCCTAGTGTCTGCAAGGTTATGGGTTTGTTCCCAGCACACACATAGATATGGATAGATGCATAGGCACCCAGACACACATAGAGACACAGACACACACACAGATTTCATCTCAGGCTATAGTGCAGTGGGTCTCAACCTTCCTAATGCTGCAAGCCTTTAATATAGTTCTGCTCACTGTGGTGACCCCCAACCATAAAATTATTTCCTTGCTACTTTATAACTGTAATTTTATAGAGAGATGTCCCAGTTTCTAAGACCATTGGAAATGCATATTTTCCGATGGCTGAAATCTATACATTAAGAAACACTGCTGTAGAACAAAAAAGTGTTTTGAGTTTCTCTGGGGGAAATCTTTCTCAAAGTTACCTGGGAGAAGATGCACGAAATATTGCCATGAGTTAAATTTCAGTGCTAAAAATTATGCTCTGTTTGTTTTTATTTTTACTCTCTCTTGTTATAATCCCAGGACAACTTTGAGTTCATAATCTTCCTGCCTCAGTCTCCTCAGTGCTGAGATTACTGTTATGCTCATTCAAGACACTCTAATTTAGAAACAATAATGAAGATAGAAGAAAAATAATTAAAAGTTATTAAGCAAGGTAAGAAGTAGCTAGGTGTGGTTGGGTCATATACCTCTATATTCCTAGGAGGTTGAGGCAGGAGGATCACTGCAAGTTTGAGACAAGTCTGGTTTAGACAGTGAGTTCCAGGCCAGCCTGGCTGCACAGGGAAACACTGTGTCCACAAAACAAAGCAAAACAAACAAGAAAAAATATAAAATGCCATTATTTGTGGGGAAGAAGACTTTCTGATAAATTGGATTAATAAGCAAACAAATGAAACAAAAGTCAAATAGCTGTGTTACTGGTGGGCAGTGGGTGGATGGGTGTTTCAGGTTCTTGGCCTCATGATTTGGCGATTGAAATAAGGGCTCACATAGATTTGCCAGATAGCAAAGGAACTTTATTTGAAATGGAATAATAGAGTGGCTTAGAGAGGGACACACTGTCATGGTTGATGGTGGGCCACYTGAGTGAGAGGAACCAAGAGCCACAGATGCAACCTGGAGTCTCTTTTTACAGTGTCTAAAGAAGAGAGGGTTGGCAAATAAAAGGAATAATTTGGGTGGTTCTCTATTTYCATTGCTGGTTAAGCCATATATTCATTTTCCTTACTGTTCATGTCTCTTACCATCGTGCATTTGACTTTAATCATATGCATCCTCAGTCGTGCACAGGCATAAGGTAAGAGGGTTCTCCCTAAAAGCTCACATGAAGGATAYAGTTTGACTTATGGTACATGCATCCAAAACCAGTTCTAGACAAATCAGAATTTCTATTCGTCATAAGCAGATACAATAGGATTATATTTGAATAAGAACTATATAAATTTGATTGTTGTTAGGGGCAGAGGAACTTATGCTAGTGTTCAGAGAGAGGTGTACATGTTGCCTGATGCAGAAGAGTCTGAGGGGGTCTGAGACTGCAGGGCGCCTTGTTGAAGTACCAAGTAGTACATAGTACTTGCAGGCAAAGAAGCTAGGTTGCCAAGTGTATTATTAAAATTGAGGGGATTTTCATAACTCAAAGCAATTAGTGTCCCAGGCCACTAAACTATTCCCCATGCCCACCTGCTGCAGAAAGGCTGCAAAAGTCATTGGCAAAATTTTTCTTAAATGGGTCAGACACTAAATATTTTGGGTTTTGTTGTAGCTATTCAACTTTCTGATACAAGGGAAGAGCATGCATAGCTAATAAATGAACAAATGGGAGTGATCGTGTTCTAATAAAACTTTATTTATAAAAACAGAAAGTAGTGTGAATTGTCCTGTGGGCCAATGTTATGCTAGAACAACACAAGAACCAATTAAGGGAGCATCACAGGATTGTAGTGGTGGAGAAGAAAATTGTGTAGAATCCCTCCTGAGGAAATATTGCAGCTGCATTGTACCAGAATGCCTTTCTCCTGTGATACATGAAGCTTGATACCATTGTTCAGTCTTAATATGGCAAGTTTAGAGGTGAGAGAACAAAAAGATATGTAATGTCATACTTTTATAATAGGAAAAGACACTTCAATTGAATTGAAACTTTTTATATATATTTAAAGTAGAGAGGGCAGAAAATCTAGACTAAAACTCCTAAATCCTGTTTCTCAGGATTTCTATATCTATGTTAAAAAGGAGATACACGATCTGAGAGTTCACAGAATTTCACAATAAAACCATGTTCTGTACCCTCAACCCTTCTTGTGCCCTTTTCTAGATTGCAGAGAACMCTTGTTTCTATCCCCAGGGGATGAGTTGCACTAAGATAAACATTACTCTTTGGTAGCCTAGAAATGTAGCCTCTTGCTGTTGCTCTTTAGAGAATATGTGATCTATTAACCGACCTTGAAATCACTTTCTTGTTTCTGAGAAAAAAAATTCTTTCTATATGACTCTTGCCTTGGGAAGAATGGAGAATGAGAAATAGACTTGCAATCTGATTTGTTTTCTGTTACTGTGATTGGCCACTCTGATCAAAGCAACTTAGGGGAGGAAACGGTTGGTTTTATCTTACACTTCTAGGTCTCAAGATAGGAGCTCAGGCAGGAACTGAAAAAGAAACCATAAAAGGACCCTGTTTATTGGCGCATTCTTTTGGGTCATACTCAGTTGACTTTCTTATATAACCCAGCCACCTGTCAGAAAGTGGCACAGTCCACAGTGGGATATACCTTCTTCTGTCAATCAACAATCAAGAATATGCCCCACAGATATTCACAGAGCAGTCTGATGGAGACAGCTCTGATGAAGGAAGAGGTCTGTCTCTTTCCAGGCGACCCTAGGCTGTGTCAAGTTGACAATAATCACTAACTAGCATAAGTATCACTTGCCAACTTGACACAAACACATCTTTATAATCCATACCTTTTCATTTCTTGTTTGTCCCCTATTGTCTAACATTAATTCATAACAGGACATACCATACAACTTTTAAAGCCCCACAAATTTTAAAATCCCAATGCTTTAAAATTTCAGTGTATCTTTAAAATATCCAATCCAGTTTCTTAATCTTTGACTCCTATTGGAAAAAAATCCGAATTAAATACCTTCTTATCCCAAAAAGGAAGAACTAGGGCACAGAARCAATCAAATTAAAGCAATCCAAAATTCAGCAGTGTAAATCAAATCCTGTAGCTCAGTGTCTAACACTCATGCTCTTTGGGGGATTGAAAGGGCTTTAGGTGACCCCATGTCCTCAGCTTTGTCATTTGCAGCAGGTTTTGGCCAGCTCGACTCTAAACCTACCACTGTCTTTGGCACATGTTCCATGGTCCTGGCATCTCCAGGATTCTGGGTCTCCATTTCAACTAAGTTTGCTCCTTCACTAATGGCCTCTGCTGGTCTCTTGGGGGAGTCTGATCCTGCTCCTTCTTTCAGGATCCCCTGAATCCCGTAGCCTTCAAGCTCCCAAACACAGTATCATGTGGGAAATTCTTACACATTATCAAGTTCAGTTGCCAGCTTTAGGTGCAGGCTTGGTGTGTGTCGACCACAGCTTTTGTGTGCTGACTCTGACAAGACASRTCCCAGAAGATTTTGTGTCAGGTATATGTTCATYTCTTGTTAATCACAGCTGATTCTTTATCRTCAACTGACCAGCAAGTCTTAGCTTACCTCTGAYACATCACAGGCCACAATGCATTGTCTGCATTCTAACAGCATTCCTATCTTCCAAGTGCCTATAGTTCAACCTATTAAACTCTGAGCACTCAGTGGCTTTTCCAGTCCAAAGTTCCAAYGTTTTCACAACAGTGTGGCAAAGTCTTTCTTCCTTACAACTGCATTCTATGGAATAGCCCTATGGACCTTCACAGGAAGTAGCAGAGAACAATTAGTTTTACCCCTAATGAGTTGGTTCTGGAACGTTAATTTCCTAAYCATAGGAGCCTTCACTGTGATTGTTAAGTTGACTGAGTTGCTGAAGAAATATACCTCCAGCYTGTTGTATAATTATCTCAGGAATTATAAAGGCAATAAACGCATGATTGTTTTTTATGAATACATTAAAGCAGAGATATATAATTGGCACTTTAATGATCTACTGGCAACAAATTAGATATTAATGTGATTACAAAATGATAATTACTTTTGGCAAATAATTGGCATCACCTTTCAGTAGCCCCTTCCCACTACATTCTTGTTGCCTATGAGAAAGAGAATCGAATGAAGGCCGAATGGGAACGAGTGAGTTAATTACCCAACAACTGG
>BDUI01003482.1:123520-134592 GCA_002335545.1 Apodemus speciosus
ACATAGCTATGGTTATGCTCAAAGTTATTCCTGAAGAACATGCTTGGTTGGTTTCACTCAGCCAAGTTTTTTTTTTGAATATTTTTAAAAGTAAGGGAAAGAAATGAGACAAATTGTACTTTTCATGTACTGTGGCACAAACTAGAAAAATATAATTGGGCTTTAGGCCAAATTCTGAAGGCAATTGGAGCTGCTTATGTCAATTCAGCACACTTTATTCCTCAGCTCCTGTTGACAGAAAGGAAAATTGGTAGTGATCCGCTTCTCCATGCCGAAGAGGCAGAGAGAATATCTGGGCTCCAGATCGCAGCAGATGGATGCATGCAACAGCTACTGATTTGTCATTTGTGGGGCGTAGGGAATCCTCCAGCTTGGAGGAGGCGGCATGCATCGGTTGCCTTGGGCCATCTGTTCCRTGGCTGAAGGCAAYGCCATAYGCTCAGTAAATGTTTGTGGAATGAATAATGAATCTTTCCTAGAGAGCTTCTGTGCAAGYGAGCCTGCCTTTTCTTTATACCTGACTACCACAAGGTCTGTTCTCTGGTCTCCACAGGAAGATATGCACTGAGCAGGATAAGACACTGCTCCAGGTCGACTTATTTGGCAAGTGTTTATTGAACYGTTAGGTGCTGGGGACTTTGCTAAATCTGAGATATCTAGGTAACAATAACCTGACCCAGAAAAATAATCTGCTTGCCCTAATAGACCGGAAGATGTATGACAAGGCATCTAAGAACATGGAAGATGCCTTGAAGATTTTAGGACAGGGGAGAGAGAAGCAGGAACCTCACCATCCTTTGTGTTGTAACTTTTGCAGGTATAAGATTTCCACATCAGACAGATTATGTACTGGGCWTTTATGKAGTCAGGATTCCTGATGCTTCCTACACTCTGATAGAGTTTCAATCCACCTCTTGACTGGCATGTGCCTCTCAGCTGCAAGATGAATTTCAGCTTCTCACCAGAACAAAACCACGCCTTTAACCTGCTTGTCTGCTTCCACATTCTTTCCTTTACGTGTCTTCCCCAGTCAACGAGTCATGAGGATTTTAGTTTCCTCTGTCTCTCATCTCCCCTTGTCACACAGCACCATCACAGATCCAGTCTTTTCTGTGCTACCCCTGTTTCCAGAGAGGTCATCCATGGTCTCTGGGTCCTTAACCTATTTTAAAATGTACCTTATTAGTTATTTGCTGACATTTGACCCTACTGACCAGGGCCCTTTCACTGTCTCTCTCAMGACCTCAAATGATCTTGAGTTTTCAGTTTGCTTTTAAGTTCTTTTCTCAAGTGCTTTTTTGGTCATTCTCATTCCGTGCACTTTGTAAATGGTGTTTTCTGAGGCTTGGCTTTTGGCCACCTCTTCTTGTCACTCTACTGAGTTTCCTCAGGTGACTGCATCTATTTTCATGTCCTTACCTAACACCATCCATACTGATAGCTCTCTCATTTGTATTCCCAACTTAGGTTTAAAACCATACACTTATGTCTACTGACTTTTCGTTTTTCAGATACCTCCCCTTTTCTTCATCCTTATGCCCATTAAATTATTGCAAGTCATTGAGTGATTTGCCTGGATTGTGGCAGCTTTCTCCTCTCTCTGTTTCCTGCCAGCAAGCTTGCCCAGTGTTAGACTTAATTGTCCTTTCCTCCTAAAGTCCTCACACCCAGTGAAGCTATGTCTACAGATAACCACTAAGGAGATAACTACAGTGAAATGAAGTCATAAGAGTGGGGCCCTCTCCAATATGACTTATGCTCTTACAAGAAGTAGAGTCGATACCAGAAGGGTGTGTACACAGAAGGAAGACCATCTGGCCATGTGAGGAGACAAGAAAGATAAAGCCATCCTCAGTCTAAGGAGAAAATAGTTGTATTCCCTGTCACCTCTTTGATCTTGGACATAAAGCCACAGAACTGTTAAAAATAAATTTCTATCATTTAAATTACTTAGTACTTGGCTATTTTGTTATAGTTGTAGTAGCAGATTAATATACACACTTAAGAGATTATTTCAAGAGCAGATTTAAACATGTTGCTGTTCTGCTTAAACTTTATTATATAGAAGACTGCTTCTACTCCCACTTCCTGCCCTTCTCCCTGTTCAATATTCTGGACCTTACTAAATTACACAATTACAAGTTCCTTCTTAATCTTTACAAATGGTCTTTCCTTTGCTGGATTATTTTCCCTTTTCAGACCACTCACTTCCTTGATAACATCCATTTAAACTACAGTTATCATTTATTCACAAAGGTTTGTTTGTTTGTTTCAAGTGTGATTCTTTCCTCCTCAAACTACTGGGTACTATTCCTGAGTTCTTCTGGATTCCCACAGTCCCAGGCTATAAACTCTTGGAAGAAGGGAACTATGGCCTCATTTATCTTTCTATTTAAGTCTTGTATCCGCCCATACATTGATTAAAACATGAACATTCAAAATTGATTTTTAGATGAATAAATAAAGATTAAACACTATCTATTCTCAAGGATTCAAAATAATTTTTGACAAATCATTGTATTGCCACAGGTGGGGGAAAATGTCAGGGAGAAGATTCTAGTTGAGCCCACCATGTCTTATGACTGGATGGAGTTACATATACTGTATAACCTAAGAAGAACATAGTCATCACTATCATTGTAATAACAACAACAATTTTCATTAACTGTGCCTGTCTACTTATACCATATGTCTGAAGTCTGCTGTGGATCACATGTAAAACATTTCTTCTGATGTATCACAGCTGCTGTATGGGGAATAGTTATTTTTTTTGGTGCCTCAAACATGGTTTAGAGAAGTTTTTTGCCTGAATTTTACCTAGTTAGGCTAAAAATAGAACTTAGCTAATAGTCTTCTTGTTCAGTCTTCTATCTGGCCTAGGTATGGCTATATGAATATTTTGGCTACAAGCCTTGGGCAGAAGTGACTTGCATTAATTCTGAGCTGAGACCTACATCTCTTCTATCTCTTTTCTKTTGAGATGAACCCAGAAGTCCCATCATCACATGCAGAGTATTGATCAATCTGGGCCTCTGAATGAAGAAGAGCAGAATCCCTGCTAGTTCATAACTAAGATGTTGTATAGGTGAGGGATAAAGTCTTGAAGTTTTAGAGAAATCAGGATTTGGGGTCGTYGTCACTTCTGCAAGTTCAAACCTATCTTAACTGTACAGCACCCCCACCTGCCCTTCCATGGGCAGCAAAGAGGAGACTGCTATGGTTTAGACGTTGCCCCTAGAAGTTCATACGATGGAAACTGAATTTCCTGATTCATGTTTTTAGTATTTGGAGGCAAGACCTTGGGAAGTAATTAGGACTAGATGAAGGTATGAGGGTGGAGCCTCAAAATGGGATTAGTGCCTTTATACGAAGAGAAACCCAAAGTTACATGAGACACAACACAGTAAGAACTTCCACACTATATGTAGCCCCTTATCTTGGAACTTCTCAGTTTCCAGAACTATAAGAAATAATTCCCTTTATTTGTAGGTCACCCAGTCTTAGATATTCTATTGTAGCAACACAAAATAATATAAGAAATTTAGAACTTCTCAGCTAAATAGTCCTTATCAAAATAGGAAAAGAACATCACATCCAATTGCTGAACCAGATTTTATTGGATTACTAAGTATATAGTAAGGATGGTTCCTTCCTTGAAGGCTTTAAATACTTAAATTACAGATAAGAGAAGAATGAACCTGTAATCAACAAAAATATATACAAATACATGCAGCAATTATTTGAATGCATTGTGGAGGTGTTAGCCACTGAATAGAGTTAATCAGTGATGAACAGTGTAGACCTTGAKTTGTTATTTCCATGTCTTGTAAGGTTTATCAGCCTTTGCACATAAGGTTTATCAGCCTTTGCATGAAGAGCATTTGGGGCTGGATATGTCTCAGTGATTTGGGTTATCTTTGGTGTTGTAGATGTTTCAGATGTTGTTGGCACCCTGTTTCTTAGCTGCAAGTAGCATCACCATTTCATTCTCGTGCAAAACCCAAAATATCTCCAGTCATTACTCTCAGTTTCCTGGGGGTAAAATCACCCCACTGCACCAGTCTGCTGAGCGAAACTGTGAGGATGGTTTCTTGTTTGTATTCCTACTGGAAGCCAGACAAGCTTCATTTTCTAAAAATGGTAAGTGCTTTCCTAACAGCCTTAAGGAGCTTCAGGAATATCAAGCTACAAATGTCTCCATCTACAAATACATCCCTGCAGAACACGAGTGGGTATTTCATGTGGTTAGAGAAAATCGGAGAGACTTTGTCTTCTCTTTGGATGACCACCATCATTGAGAGGTAGTTACACATCATCAAAGAAAGGATCTGAGGATAAATTTGAAGAAGGGAAAAAGGCATCGACTTGCATGAAAAGGCAGCAGAGGTGACAGCATGAAGGAAGAAGGATTTGAGGACAGTGGTGCTGAAGCTAACTAAGCCCAGGAAGAAAGCCCGTGTGTTCTCCTGAGGAAGAAAGAGGGATGAGAAAGGATTTCAAGATGTATGGGGTAAATAATGCAAAGCTCAGTTGGATGCATGCATGGAAGGACTCTGAGATCACAAGGCTCTGAGTGAGTGGATTAAGACAATCCTCAGGGTCTGGCATGAGGCATCTCATCGCTGTACTTCTCCTCACATTTGRGGCTCAGCTCTCTTGGCCATCTTCCTGCTATTGGGATTCTTTGTGCTTTTTTCTGCTTTTACACATGCTGGTTCACCTGCATGGAGCTGGTACCCCCATTCTGCTCCAGTTTTTCTTTATGTGTCTCTGCCTAGTTAATTGTTACTCACGCTTCAGAACTTAGCCCAATCTGTTACTTCATCTGGGGTACTTCATGATGTCCTGCCCTTCATAGCACATTTCCTAACATATATTTGGATATTGTTTGGGGGATTGTTTTACTACTATTTACCTCCAAAATTTATAATTCTAATAATAGTAGAAAACATATCAGTTGTTATCATGGTCTCTGTGATGGTTTGTATATGCTTGGCCCAAGGAGTGGCACTATTAGGAGGTGTAGCCTTGGAGTAGGTGTGTCACTGTGGGCATGGGCTTTAAGACCCTCATCCTAGCTGCTTGGAAGTCAGTCTTCTGATAGCTGCCTTTAGAATAAGAGGTGGAACTCTCAGCTCCTTCAGCCCACGTCTGCCTGGATGCTGTCACACTCCTGTCTTGATGATAATGGACTGAACCTCTAAACCTGTAAGCCAGTTTCAGTTAAATATTGTCCTTATAAGAGTTGCCTTGGTCATGGTGTCTGTTCAAAGCAGTTTCCAATGGACTAATTCTTTAAGGCTGAAACTTAATATGCACTCAGTAGGTGTTTTGACTGGCTACATTAGGGTCTGGATTGTCCTACTTTGTAATTGTTCTTACGTAAAGTCAAGAGTCAGAATAGTACAGAAATGATATGAGAAATGAAGAATTAAAAATTTACAAGAAAGGGAACATGCTCATCTTGTAATTTGTATCTTTGTTATCCAAAAGGACTTGTTCTTAATCAACTCTTAGGCCACTCAAAAAAAATGTAATTCCTAGCCTGAATAATCAAAGTTATCTGAAGATGTGATGGTAATTAAGCTGTAGGACTGTTTGCACCAACCCCCAGGGTTCTGGGTACATTTAGAGTTGAATAGAACAATAATTCCTTGCTTGTAGAAGTTGAACCTTTGGAGGGCAGAAAGGGATTTCTGCTTCCAGAGTTCTCTTCCACACTTGAGCCAATGGTACAGGAAAAAAAAGTCTCAGAACTCCTTAGATAGAGAATTCTGGGTGTCTTGAACATTTGGTCTTTGGCTTGAAAAACTGTGGATGGACCATATTTAGGATGAGCTATGGCATTCTTAATTCTTTATATCTGTGGCAAAGTACCTGACAGAAGCCCCTGAAGGAGAGATGTCTTCTTTTCACCCACTGTTTCAGAGGGTAGGGGAAGAATGGTGGAGTGGCTCCATGGTGGGTAGTAAGACACCTCATATCTCTCTGCCAGGCAAGGAAGCAGAAAGCAGAAACATGAGCAGAGCTTCACCATAARGAGCACCACATAATGTCCCACAGCTCTACTTCCCAAAGGTTCTATAGCCTCTCAAAATAGGGGACATTGCCAAAAAAGGGTAAAAAGATTGTAAGAGCCAGAAGATCAKAGAGTTTGGTGTGTCTTTTAGTAATGTCAGAAGTGATACTCAAGTCTCACCAACATGGCTGTCTAAGCATGAGCTGAACAAGGACAATAGACATACTAAGGAGGATGGGGGGAATTCCAGGGGACTTCAACTCCACACAAAGTACTATTGGCTCAGGAATGGTGAGCCTGGGAGAAATACTCTTCCCCAGAGAAGATCATATCAATTGGCTGTATCAAATGGTCAGCTCTGAAAATATACATACAAGTGACATTATATAGACTAAGCAAGTGATATTTAGGAATTATATTCATATATAAACACGTGTGTAACAATTTCAAACAAAGAGGTCACAAATTTGAAAGAAAGCAAGGAGAGGTGTATGGAAGGGTTTGGAAAGGGGAAAGGGAAAGGGGATTATGTAATTATATTCTCAAAAATGAAAGAAACATCTAAAATCTTGAAATATTATGACCATGTCTATCAATCCATATCTATTTACCAGGGTCTATGTGTCATCTACTATCAACTCTAACAGAGAATACATGTAGAAATTAAATTATCAAGAAAAATCCAGTTCCATCATTATAGTTTAAGCAATATACTTAGAATCTTAACAATAAATCCTCAACCAAAAAAAAGAAAAACTTGTATAAAGGCAGAAGAAATATTTAAGATGTTATTTTACTTATGTATGAATGAAGACTATTTTTTGACACAGATGAACATTATAAGATATCTTTTTAATATACTATTTTTATTAACTTTTCAGAATTACATATATCCATACAATGTGTTTTGGTTTTGTTCACTCTCTGATTCCCCCACCCCCTAATTCCTCCTAGATCCACACACCCTCTCTATCCTCCTGGGTCTCTCCCAAGCTCATCTCCTCCCCTTTCCCCCTCCTTCTTCTCCTCCCCCTCTTTCTTTTCCTCCTGATCCTCATCATCCTCTTCCTTCTCTTATTCTTTTTCTTCTTCCTCTTCTTCTCCTTTTCCTCTTCCACCTCCTTCTCTTCCTCCTCCCCCCCTTCCTCATCTTCTTTTGCTTCTTCTTCAGCCACTGAGTCTACTTTGTGCTGTCCATATATTCATGGGTGCAGAGCAATCTGATGGGATCAATGGGAGCATGGGTAACTTACAAAATCTGCCTCTCCTCCTCTTAATTGGTTAATTGTCAATAGCCCCTTGGTTAGGGGTTTGGAAGATGTTAGTACCTTCTTTCTCCATTCAAGAACACAGAACCAGTACTGGTCTTGTTCGGGCAACCACAGCTGCTGTAAATTCATAAGCATAACATTCCTGTCATGTCTAAAAGAAGTGTTCTACCCAGTCTCCCTTGACTTCTGGCTCTTACAGTCTTTCTGCATTTTTACTCATGAGATTTCTGAGCCTTAGAGTAGAGGGACTGTGGCATAAGCATCTTATTTATGGATACACAAAGAAACTTCTTTGTGCAGTGGATGGTAGTTTCAAGAGAAACTCACAACTGGTCAAACTGTAGAGATGTCCTTGTTTTAAATAGTTGTTCCACATACATGTGCACACACACACATGCAAACATACTTATTTATATACATATTTATGCAGTAAGATTTTATTTTGAGGCCAATATATGTTTTAAAATACAAAAAGGTATACTAGGTTTGATTATAGGAAAATATATATATTTATTTTATATTTGACTTATATTTGAATTTTAATAACATTGGACTGTAAATGTCATTGAGCAGTATTTCTTCACCTTCCCTAGTTCTCCTCTGGGGTCTTCCTCTCAAATGATGGAATACTTCTCTGTTGCTAGATACATATAAAGTATGGTCCCATTACCTTGAAAGCACCTACTCCAGATGATCTTACAATGATGCTTTAATCCCCCCTTTTCCTCTCTTCCATCCCATTGACACACTTTGTACTGGGACATTTAAAGTGGCCATAATGCTTCCTTCATTATGAAACATGTTAGTTCAGGTTCTCTAGGAAGTGAATGACAAGATAATATTTTATAGAGATACCAGACAAGATGGGTAAGGAGTTACCAGACCATAGGGAGACCTATCAGATCATGATGCCAACCTCATGGTAAGTGAAGAAAAGAGGAGACCAAGGTGGGGTGGAGCATTCCACATTACTGATTTGGCAAAGGCAGTTTGGTAAGGCTTTTGGAGGAGGCCTAGAGTCAAAGTCACCCAACAGAGGAACCCTCTGTATCCTAGGAAGGGGCTGCTTTAGAGTTACAGCCATGCTTAATCATTTCCCAGGAGAGGCTTGTGGGAAGAGTGGCCTTTGCACCACAACCCTGATGAATTTTAGTGGAGGTCAGGGCTCAGCAGGTGAAATCTCTGGTCACTGCATCYCCTGGCCACACATTTCCATGGCTTCCTCAGTTCATGTGTTCATTCAGAAGTTGGTTTGGAAAACATCCATCCCCTGTACAACAGATGGGAAAGATTTCAAGATTCTAAGAAAACAGTTGGTAGGACAGATACCAACCCTAATTGCTATAATTTCTTTATGGAACACAGGCTGTCTTCTATGTTGGTGAAATCGTGGAAGAGACAGCATTTGGAGAATGAGGTGAATTTGCTTTTCTNGGGGTTTGGAAGATGTTAGTACCTTCTTTCTCCATTCAAGAACACAGAACCAGTACTGGTCTTGTTCGGGCAACCACAGCTGCTGTAAATTCATAAGCATAACATTCCTGTCATGTCTAAAAGAAGTGTTCTACCCAGTCTCCCTTGACTTCTGGCTCTTACAGTCTTTCTGCATTTTTACTCATGAGATTTCTGAGCCTTAGAGTAGAGGGACTGTGGCATAAGCATCTTATTTATGGATACACAAAGAAACTTCTTTGTGCAGTGGATGGTAGTTTCAAGAGAAACTCACAACTGGTCAAACTGTAGAGATGTCCTTGTTTTAAATAGTTGTTCCACATACATGTGCACACACACACATGCAAACATACTTATTTATATACATATTTATGCAGTAAGATTTTATTTTGAGGCCAATATATGTTTTAAAATACAAAAAGGTATACTAGGTTTGATTATAGGAAAATATATATATTTATTTTATATTTGACTTATATTTGAATTTTAATAACATTGGACTGTAAATGTCATTGAGCAGTATTTCTTCACCTTCCCTAGTTCTCCTCTGGGGTCTTCCTCTCAAATGATGGAATACTTCTCTGTTGCTAGATACATATAAAGTATGGTCCCATTACCTTGAAAGCACCTACTCCAGATGATCTTACAATGATGCTTTAATCCCCCCTTTTCCTCTCTTCCATCCCATTGACACACTTTGTACTGGGACATTTAAAGTGGCCATAATGCTTCCTTCATTATGAAACATGTTAGTTCAGGTTCTCTAGGAAGTGAATGACAAGATAATATTTTATAGAGATACCAGACAAGATGGGTAAGGAGTTACCAGACCATAGGGAGACCTATCAGATCATGATGCCAACCTCATGGTAAGTGAAGAAAAGAGGAGACCAAGGTGGGGTGGAGCATTCCACATTACTGATTTGGCAAAGGCAGTTTGGTAAGGCTTTTGGAGGAGGCCTAGAGTCAAAGTCACCCAACAGAGGAACCCTCTGTATCCTAGGAAGGGGCTGCTTTAGAGTTACAGCCATGCTTAATCATTTCCCAGGAGAGGCTTGTGGGAAGAGTGGCCTTTGCACCACAACCCTGATGAATTTTAGTGGAGGTCAGGGCTCAGCAGGTGAAATCTCTGGTCACTGCATCYCCTGGCCACACATTTCCATGGCTTCCTCAGTTCATGTGTTCATTCAGAAGTTGGTTTGGAAAACATCCATCCCCTGTACAACAGATGGGAAAGATTTCAAGATTCTAAGAAAACAGTTGGTAGGACAGATACCAACCCTAATTGCTATAATTTCTTTATGGAACACAGGCTGTCTTCTATGTTGGTGAAATCGTGGAAGAGACAGCATTTGGAGAATGAGGTGAATTTGCTTTTCTYTCAATGTGAGCAAGTTTTATAGGCCCCCAAAAGTATGTGAGTTCAGTTTATGGACCTAAATATTTGAAATTGGAAAGAYACCAGAGTATAGTATGGCTATGCTTATCTCCTATTCCTTCCTGATCCTTCTCCATCTTGTGCTCTCTTCACTGAAGCCTTTTCTCTTCTTAGATTAAAAGAGMGTTGCCATGAGGAATAGCCCTTTTCTGCCTTCATTCTACCTCTTGGTAGCTAGAAATATGTAAAAGCCATGTGTGTTGGACTTATGGATGYGTATTRTGTTCTGCCAGTTTGGTACATTTGGTACCAGATTTTGAAGAAAGAMGGCAGACACCGTYCTTCTATGGCTGCTGCTAGTAAGCTGGGTCATGCATAGCATGCGAATGTGGAAAAGATAGTGTGATGGCACCAGGATCTCTGTTTAGCCACTAACTGTGTGGGCATAAAAGCAATTGTAGCCATAGCTATAGCACTAGCTTTCTGATCCTAGATGTACAATGAACATTTTGAATGCATAAATATGTGAGTGAACAAATGAGCCAAGGAACAACGATCTCCCCTTTTAGGGAGTCATGTTGGGGTGACCTTGATGTCATCAGTTGAGTGACATCTCCGACTGATGCTCCTCCCAATGACTTTTAAAAGTCCTTCATATCTCACATCCACAATTAAACTCTGCTTGGGGTAGGTTCTATTTTCTGCTTTCAACCACAATAATAAATAGTGAACTTCTCCACTAAGACTAAGACTAAGGAGATGCCTCAGTGGATAAAGTATTTGCCATGCAAGAGAAGGACCTGAGTTCAGATCCTCAGAACCCTCTSAGAGGAGATTTTGTAGTATGTATCTGCCATCCAGCACTTCTTCAGCAGCAGGAGACAAGAGAAAGAACCCTTAGAAGCCCATGGGGCAGCTAGCTTGGTGTACACAGCTATTGGCCCATGCAGCA
>BDUI01003483.1:30714-44234 GCA_002335545.1 Apodemus speciosus
GGGAAAGTCCACAGCCTGAGTTGGGCCCTTCGTGGCTACGAGGAGCTTCTTTTGTTAGCATCAGGCCCTGGCGGGGTAGTGGCTTGCCTGGAGATCTCCGCTGCGCCCACTGGCAAGGCTATATTTGTCAAGGAACGTTGCCGGTTCCTCCTTCCCCAAAGCAAGCAAAGATGGCACACGTGTAGTGCGTTCCTACCCCCGGGTGACTTCCTTGTCTGTGGGGACCGCCGTGGCTCTGTGCTGCTCTTCCCTGTCAGACCTTGTCTGTTCAAGAAACCTGGGGCTGGAGGCAAGGCTATTACTGCAGCTGAGGCCCCCGGCGCCGGGAAYGGCARGGCTGGGTCTGAGAAGGTTGTAACAGGGATAGGCCCAGTCTCCACCCTCCATGCTCTGCATGGGAAACAGGGTGTGACCTCCGTTACCTGCCACAGTGGCTATGTGTACAGCACAGGGCGAGATGGTTCCTACTACCAGCTCTTTGTACATGGCGGCCACCTTCAGCCAGTCCTAAGGCAGAAAGCCTGTCGAGGCATGAACTGGATAGCTGGGCTTCGGATGGCGCCCGACGGAAGCATGGTCATCTTGGGTTTCCATGCCAATGAGTTTGTAGTGTGGAGCCCCCGGTCCCATGAGAAACTGCATACCGTCAGCTGTGGTGGGGGGCACCGCTCCTGGGCCTTCTCGGATACCGAGGCAGCCATGGCCTTTGCCTACCTTAAGGATGGCGAGGTCATGCTTTATCGGGCTCTGGGTGGCTGCATTCGGCCAAACGTGATTCTCCGCGAGGGTCTGCATGGCCGTGAAATCACATGTGTGAAGCGGGTGGGCACCCTAACCCTGGGCCCTGAATTTGAGGTACCCAACTTGGAGCACCCTGACTCCCTGGAGCCTGGCAGCGAGGGGCCCGGTCTGATTGACATTGTGTTAACAGGCAGTGAGGACACCACTGTCTGTGTCCTAGCACTTCCCACTACCACAGGCTCTGCCCATGCGCTCACCTCTGTCTGTAACCACATCTCCTCTGTGCGAGCCCTGGCAGTGTGGGGTGTTGGCACCCCAGGTGGCCCACAGGACACTCGGCCAGGGCTCACYGCTCAGGTAGTGTCTGCAGGGGGTCGAGCCGAGATCCACTGCTTCAGCATCATGGTCACTCCTGACGCCAGCACCCCCAGCCGCCTGGCCTGCCACGTCATGCACCTTTCGTCCCACCGGCTAGATGAGTACTGGGACCGGCAGCGCAACCGGCACCGGATGATCAAAGTGGACCCTGAGACCAGGTACTGTGGCCTCCCTGGCGTGGGGTCCTGTCGCCTGACTGCAGGCCCCCTGATGGTTGTGCCCTCCCTGCAGGTACATGTCTCTTGCTATCTGTGAGCTTGACTCCGACAGGCCTGGCCTCGGGCCCGGCCCCCTTGTGGCTGCCGCCTGTAGTGACGGAGCAGTGAGGTGAGCAGAGCACTTAGGGCAGAGGAGGAGACCAAGGGTGTGGCTTGCCCGGATGGCTTCTGAGCTGCGCCATCCCTCTCCTCGCCCCCAGGCTCTTTCTCCTGCAGGACTCTGGACGCATTCTGCATCTCCTTGCTGAGACTTTCCACCATAAGCGGTGTGTCCTCAAAGTCCATTCCTTCACACACGAGGCACCTAACCAGCGTCGGTGAGAGAGAGAGGCAGTCCTCCGTGGGTTGGGTAAGGGCTCCTGCTGCTCTTGCATCCTTTTCCTGACCCGATGCCCTCTCTGGCTTCCAGGAGGCTGATCCTGTGCAGTGCAGCTACAGACGGCAGCCTAGCCTTCTGGGATCTCACCACCGCGATGGACCGAGGCTCAACTACCCTGGAGCTCCCAGCACACCCTGGGCTTCCCTACCGTAAGTACCCCACGCCCTCATCACCTCTCACCCAAGATGAACGCAGGAGCCTGACAGCCCCTCTCTTCCTCCAGAGATGGGCACCCCCAACGTGACYGTCCAGGCCCACAGCTGTGGGGTCAACAGTCTGCATACACTGCCTACCCCTGAGGGCAACCATCTTGTGGCCAGTGGCAGTGAGGATGGCTCCCTGCATGTCTTCACGCTTGCTGTGAAGATGCCGGAGCCGGAAGAGGCTGATGGGGAGGCCGAGCTGGTGCCCCAGTTATGTGTCCTAGAGGAATATTCTGTCCCCTGCGCACATGCCGCCCACGTGACAGGTGTCCGGATCCTCAGCCCCAAGCTGATGGTCTCAGCCTCCATAGACCAACGGCTGACCTTCTGGCGTCTGGGRCGTGGGGAGCCCACCTTCATGAATAGCACCGTGTACCACGTGCCAGACGTGGCCGACATGGACTGCTGGCCTGTGAGCCCCGAGTTTGGCCACCGCTGTGCTCTGGCAGGTCAGGGACTTGAGGTTTACAACTGGTATGACTAAGTTACCCCATGGAGGGGTGAGCACGGGGCCTGACACAGACAGCRGAGCAGGAATCGGCTGTCTGTGTCCTGCTCGGTGTGTGTGAGGAGGTGGGCGGTACCACAGGTCCCCGGAAGTATTCCAGTGGGGTGTTGCTAGGTGGACCAACAACACGCCTCAGTCTCCACAAGAGGATGAAACTATTTATTCCGACTGTAAATGCCCAACGTCTGTGAGCTTTTGTCTTTTCCCCAGTTGATGCTTTTATAAACATTCCCAGTTATTGGGCCCTTAGATGTGGCTCAGCGGAGGGAGGCCCAGCATAGCCAAGCCCGTGTGGAACACCTCACGCACGGCCCTCAAAAGCTGTAGGCGAGCAAACATCTGACCAAAGAGGTGTGGCCGAGGTTCCTGAAAGAAAAGCAACCAGGCGCATCCTCAATCCCGTGCCCCACCCTCATTCCCGTGCCCCACCCTTGGCCACAGACCCCTGCTGTAAGCTTACCCCTAGAATGTGTACTCGGTTATAGTAGGAGCTGAAATCCATGCTGAGCTGCACCAGGAACTTRCACACCTAGAGACAGACGTTGAATCGTTGAGCTGTTGYCTTTTTTCTTGTGTCACAACCCAGAATAAAGAATAGTGTGTGTAGTGTCCTCTGTGCCTTACCAGCTCCGTGCGAACAGGGATGTGGTGCTCTGGGCTGCTGGCCAGGCTCACAGTCTGGCCCAGCAGGTCCAGGAACGGAAGGACACTGTTGAAAAGCAGCAACCACTCCCCCTGTGAGAGATAGGGGTGCTAGGAAGACAGGCCCGAGCCTTCTGCTTGTGGGCATTTATCAGGACAGACACTCACCTCGTCGTGGAGTACTGAGAAATCCAGACTGCTCACACGCGGGAAAGCGGGGTACAGACCTTGTTCCATTCCATGTTTGTAACCCGCAAAGAGCGTGGCAAGGCGGGCACAGTTATACATGACGAAAGTCCCACTCTTTGTGCCCTTTGTGGAGGTGGTGCTGTGGGCTAGGAGGAGCTGGGGAATGGGAACATAGCTGCAGAGGGCACTGGCTCTGCACGCTGCATCCGCAGCCCTAGAGGTGGGAGGCGCCCAGGCTTACCTGGCTCTGTGGAGCTGTGCTTAGCATCTCAAATTTGATGGTAGCCACAGAGAGGATATCAAAGGTCTCAGTCCAGGCAGGGTCTGGGGTGAGAGATATAGGCTGGTCAGTGTCTAAAGACAAAGCACAGAGGTACACATGAGCTGCTTCTACTTCAGGGCACACGCGGCCTCTCCTGGGAATACCTTGTGCCAGGTCTCCGCCATGCTTCAGGGCTGAGGCCTCGCACACCTGTGCATATCTGAGCCTAGAAAGGAAAGGCAGTAAACAAGGTCCCAGTGAGAGTTGTACCTAATCTCACCATTCCTGGCTGTGGGTGGCATCCCTTCCACACTCACCTGTAGTACTCAGGGGCAGTCATCTGGGTGCCGGGTGCGCCAGCTACTTTCACTGGGCCGCATACCGCGTGCTTCTGTGAAAGATTGCCATCCTAGTCGGCACTACCCTCCGCCTCCAAGGAGCTTCGCCAGTTGCCTTTCCTGATCTGTACCCACCAGCCTTACTTAGTACCTCCTCAAGATAGTCACTTTTTCTTACCACTACACAGTCACAGGACATTTGCACCTGCTCCATGGGGCCCCTAAGGTCACATCAGTTTCTAAACCCACGGACTTACAGTCCCTCTGAGGTTGGAGGTYGTTTGCCTTTGGTAGGTAACCAACCTGCGTGTGAGGAGCCTGGTCATCCAACTTCTGCCAAAGCAGATCCAGCTTTTGTTGCTGGAATGCCTCCTCACAGTTCACCACATGGATAACCATGCAGTCATCGACACCAGCATCTGGACCCCCAACCTGAGTAGAGATGGGTCAGTTACTAAAAAGATGCAGAAGTCCAGTTTGGGCAGAGGTCAAGACTGCCACTAACCGGGCCTGGGTGGCCACCCTCTGGCCAATGGCGYACAGCTTCCTGCAGCTCAGACAGCACAGAGAGCAGATCTTCAGTCACTAYAGAAAACAGAGGTGCTGAAGTGCTTGGCAGGGCAGAGAGACGACCCGACCCATGTTCTGGCTTGTCCTACCCAAACAGTGGTCTATGCTGGGGTCATAGCCAGCAGCAAGTCTCTGTTCTGCCAGTTCCTTCAGACACAGTCGGCCTAGGACGCCAGGGGGCAGTGTCTCCTCAGAACCATTAAGGTTCGCAAGAACACAGGTCCTCAGGGTTTCGGTCGAGGTKCTCTTCGAGGCAGTGGGCCATTCCACCCGAAGCTTCTGGAGGAAAGTTGACATGCGAGGGTCCCGCACCGGGGGCACTGAGCACACGCRTACCCTGCAAAGCAAGGGAGKCTGTCTCAGCCTGCGAACCTGGCTTAGATAACCACGACTCCCACCTTTTCTGTCCCCAAAGCTTCGGTTTTTTGCCATTATAGCCTCGAACACGCACTTACCCATGAGCTCGCAGCACCCGTCCTAGGTGGTCGGCCACGAGCACGGCACGCAGCTGGCTCAATCGGAGCGTATCCGGATTGTAGCGCAGTGCTGGGCAATGTAGGACAACTCGCGGGCCTGGTGAGGCAGGTTTGGCGGGGGTCGCATAGGAGGCCAGGGCACCGAGTACGTGTTCGAAGACTGCAGGCCGCTGTAGTTGGAGCGATAAACCCGCGGGTGTCGGCGCGCAGCGCAATACAGGGGCCACTCCCGGACCCTGCAGGCAGGAGACCGCACGGAACACGCACTCTGGCACCTGCAGGTAGATGTGTGTGTAAGCGGACCGGAGTTCCGTGTTTCCGGCTAGAAGTGCCCGACCGGCGCGCACCCACCTGCTCGTCCCCGAAGCGCGCCTGTAGCGCGCTGCGCGGTGCCAAGAAGTCTCGGACACGAAGGTGCCGGGCGTGCGTTTCCTTAAACCACACCGGGCTACCAGGCCCTACGGCTGCATTAAGGGCCTCCAGCGTCTCCCCAACCCCAAGGCGCCCGGTCGCCATGGCGACCGGAAGAGTAAGTGGGACAGGAAGTAAGTTATCCCTAGAGCTTCCGGGAGGTCCGCCTGGCGTGGGCGGGGATCCGGCGGTGGACTCTCCTGAGTGGACCGGAGCGCTCGAGCATGCCAAGTGAGCTTACATTCTACCCACGCCTTTAGCTCTCCCTCTCGAAGGCTCCTCATGAGCCCTAGCCCCCAAATCTGAGAGTCCATTTTTCCTTTTTTTAAAAAACTGTCATCCCGAATTATTAATTTCATAACGGATCTTTGTTACCAGCACAGACACTTTGCCACCAAAGTTTCACATCTTTGTGCTTACGTTTCTTTTGTTTTTGCCCCATTTAAACAAATTAAAGGTCAGACGCACGAGACGAAATGTCAAAGGAATAAGGCTGTTATGATAATGACACTTTCTTGTTTTTTTGAGATAGGGTTTCACTGTATAGCCGTGGCTGGAATTCACTTTGTAGATCAGAGAGGCCTTGAACTCAGAGATCCACCTGCCTCTGCCTCCTGAGTACGGGGACTAAAGGCATGTGCCACCACTCCTGTCTTCCATCAATGACCCTTTACTGCCTACTTGAAAAAGTAATGTAATAAAACAAAGTTTGAGTTTTTTCTGATGATTGGCAGGCCTTTCCTCCGCTGTGGTATGGGAYGTCTTTATTCTCAGTAAAAGCCCAATCTGATAGAATTGCCCATCTTGAWACCTGAGGAATTAGTCATCATAATTTCTAGAATTACCAGCCTTTAAGGTTTCTCCTTTAAACTGGTGTTACCAGCACCTTTGTTTCTTTAGGCAACTGGCCAGTTTAAGACAGTTTAAATGTGATCATGAGAAGATCCAAATAAGCAGAGATCTCAGGTAGAGCATGCACGCGGCAGAAAAGCTTTTCTCTGTCCAAACGCTTGTCTCAAAGTAATGTAAAACTGCACTTCCCCCAGTAATGAATGAATCCAACTGGTGAACTTTGCTCTGGAGAGGAGTGAAATCTAGTAATAGGAAGAAGTTCGTGCAGGCCCTGTGAGGCCCTGTTTGGGAGGTGCCGAAAGAGCACTGGGCGGACACGACATTCCCGATGGCTTCTTGGGTGCCCACTCAACGGGAGTGATCGTGTCATTCCAAAGCACTCTCCATGCTGTGGGCTCAGCTGCTAGCCGGGCTGGGAGCCTCCGGCAAGCTGGTGATCTTAGCTACTCTCCCTCCATGAAGACGGTTGGCGTGGTTTTTCCCCAGGAAGTGAAGAGCTATCTTTAGCGAGCTGCGGGCTGGGCGGCCCTGAGGGACTCACCGCCATTGCGGCCCTACAGAGAGGACCCAGGACCTCCCTCGTCAAGAGTTCTCCAGGGATTCCAGAGAGGGCATCAGCCCGAGCTCTTTTCGTCGTCTCTGCCTGCCACCATCAAGTCTGGGGGTGCACCTGAGAGATGGAGATCAGAATGGCCCAGTAGTGTTTCTGAGGATAGAGACCACCTTATCTGGGCCAGGGCGCTGCTCAGGCAGGACAGCAGGGAACGAAATCCAAGTGCAGCTGGAATGCTCTGGAGACAACAGCTGCTTTTGGGATTCCGTTGCCCGCTGTCCAGCCGTTGGAGGAGGGCTCTTGCTCCCAGGTCACTCGCCCTGAGGCCAAACCGGAACCCGCCCATCCCTTCCCAGTGGTCTGACTAGGAAGGAGTAGGTGTTTTAAACCAGTCTAGTGAGAATGAGCCGCTCACCTGGGCCCCAGAACAATAGGAGAAGGTGGGGCATCCCCCGGGGACGAGGTCCTGATCCGGATTAGATCAGAAGGGCAGGATTAGCCCTGTGAGTCCCAAGCAGGAGCCACTTGTACCGGGCRGGCTTCGGAATCCATCAAGAGGGAAGCGATCCCGTGGGACCCGAGAGGAAGTAAACCCATGTGTCCACTTCTGAGACACCCCAAAGCTTAGGACCCTTTGTCCGGTGACGCTGCCAGCTCCCGAAGTGCCAGGGGCCAAACTGGCCSACATAGCAGGACAGCCTCCCGACCCCAAACCCATTGCAACCGGCCCTGCAAGAACCCCACAGCCAAGCCCCAATTGTGTCGAGCATCCCACCCGTCTAGTCCAGCGGATAGAGAACGCGACAAAGTTCCTCTGAGGCCAGGACAGAACCGGTGCGCAGAGATGCCCATGCCGCGGGACGCCAAGGACTCATGCGCCAGTAGGCCCTAGACTCAGCTCAAGACAGGGGGAGGGAGACTCTCGGCACGCGCACGCAGAGCGCGCGAGGACCGGGTGGTGCTCCGGGCGCTGTCTACTTCACGTCTGGTCCGGTTTGGCCCAGTCAGTCCCACCCGAACAGCTACTCCAGCACAGCTGTGGCGTGCCCTTCCGCTGGCTCTAGCTGTCCCCAGACTTGGAGCCATTTTAAGGAGAAACCATCTGGCCACACCCCCTCGCGCTGCCGGGAAGCCAATCCACGCTCGGCCACGCCTCTCATGGAGCGCAGCGCCGTCGCCAACGGTCGCGCGGGTGACGGTTGGGGAAAGCAGCGATTTCGAGACTAGCTAGGGAAACCTTAGCCATGCGCCCCGCCCTCGGAGCCCGACTCTCCAAAGCCTGGGATTAGGGGCCTGGAGGCTGGCACCACACCCTGGCCAGGTGTTCATAACAGGACCAGGTGCGCAGCTGCCCCGCCCTGGTCCCCGGGAGCCCGAATAATGGCTGAGCGTCCCAGGAACAGGCCGTGGCGGTGGCCTAAACAATACCCTGAGGGCGCCTGCACTGGCAGGTGTTTTCCCCCCTCCTCCGTAGGGACTGTCGCTGGAGGCCTGGGGCGGGGCGGGCGACAGGTGCTGACACACCCGCAGGGGAGACGGAGGCTCCGTATTGGCCCCCTGCGCCGGCCAAGGTGCGCACTGCCCTCCGGGACGCAGGGGGCGCTGTGGCCGCTTTGAGACAGGCGACTCTGCCCCTGCGACCGGGTCACTCAGCGCCGTTGCAGCCATGGCCACTGCTCTAGGATTTCGCTGCCTTTACCGAACGCGACCTGCGCCGCTCTGTCGRCACATCGATCGGCTGTGGTGAGCACTCCCTGTCCAGCCTCCGACCACATGGCCTCGGACCTTTCGGGCCTGGCCCTGAGCTCCTGACTTTAGTCCTCCGCAGGAGGAACCCGCGGCGGGGACACCGGCTCTCTCCTGCGGACGATGAGTTATACCAGCGGACGCGCATCTCTCTGCTGAAAAACGAGTTCCCTCAGGCCATATACATCGACAGCTACAACAGCAGAGGCTTCACCGTCAGCGGAAACCGCGTGTTTGGCCCTTGCGCGCTGCTCCCGCAGACGGTGGTCCAGTGGAACGTGAGCCTTCCCCTACTTTGAAACTTAACGCCCAAAGCCACTCCCTCCTAGCAAATTTAGCTTTCTCTTGTTGCCCATTAGTGTCGCTGAGTTAGGGCTGTGTAGATTTTATGTGTTGAATGGCCTCTGCTACCATACAGGTGGGATCTCATCAGGATATCACYGAAGAGAGCTTCTCCCTTTTCTGGATGCTGGAACCCAGGATAGGTATGCGGCAGTGGGTAGCGCTGGGTCCTAAGTGGCCACCTTCTGTATCAGACCCTCAGCGTTTGGTGTCTCCACCTTCCTTAGAGATTGTCGTGGTGGGCACCGGAAACAAGACTGAGCGGCTGCACTCTCAAGTACTCCAGGCCATGAGGCAGCGGGGAATTGCTGTGGAGGTACAGGACACGGTAGGTCTTCGTCTTCGGACGCGACAGTTCTACCTAGTTGAGGCCTACTCAGGCCAGGCATGCTAATCTTCACGCTGTTCTCATTGCAGCCCAATGCCTGTGCCACTTACAACTTCCTGTGCCACGAAGGTCGAGTGACAGGAGCTGCCCTCATCCCCCCTCCTGGAGAGACTGCACTGGCTTCTTTGGGTCAAGCCTCAGAATGAAACATCAGCAACTGTGGAGGGCACTGTGCATGGATGGTCTCCCAGTGCTTTCTTACTCTCTCTGCCTTTTGGCACACCAACATGTTTTTTCCAGGAAAATGTATATGCCTCATAGTATATATTAGTTGTGTTGCTGGGTTTGGCTACTGATGGAGGGGGTGGGCATTAAGGGTTGTTTTCACACAGACAACATTCCCTGATYGYCACCATCTACTTTGCTCATACGCAGATTTGAGGAGACCCCGATAGCTTTCCTGACTTCTTTAGAAGTAGAACTACAGGTCCATGAAGTACTCAKAGCATGGCACAAGGCTCTGTCACACAAATGAGAAGACTATATATACTCTGTGAACATGTGTGATGGTGGTGATCACAAAAATTCCAAGTGCCCCTTGAACTCAAAGATCAGTTGTCACTTTTTCCCCCAAACTTTTATTGAAAAATTCAAGGCATATACTGGATCTGCTTTCAGAAAAGCCGTTTCTCGTACCTGTAGGGAGAAACCATCTTGAGTTTAGAGGAAGGAGGAGGGCATCTGAGGCTGGCAGGGGCATCCCCCCAAGCATAGGGCTACTTACGAATGGAGGCCGTGGACACCACCTTCCACCTGAGCCGAGGATGTTCTCTTCTCAAATTTAAGTTCCCCCGAGTACATCATGGCTCTGAAGAGATGCAGGTATTAGATGCAGACAGCAGTGGGCCATGCACCACTTCCTCTCTTCTTAAAAGTCCCAGCTACCAAGCTCACCTGACTTGGGTTAAACTCTTGGCACCAATGTCCTGACAGGAATGCTGGATGCCAGCAATCAAGTAAGGAACGAACTTGTGGATAGACCCTTTGTCCTGCACTGCCCCTGAAACTCCTTGGGCCACTTTGATCTTGTCAGCTTCACTGTTGGAAGAGTTGCACAAAGTTGCCAAGGGGCGGAGAGCAGATGTGGGATTGGGTGGGCTGACTGCTTTGCCCATCTCACCTGAAGTAGCGGTTCTGGCTGCTGAGGTGCTTGTCCATGGCATCTAGAGAGCCCATGCCTCGGTACTTCTTGAGCCGGATCCCATCGGAGAAGAAGTACTCACCAGGGGCCTCAGTGGTGGCAGCCAGGAGGGAGCCCATCATGACTGTGGACAAAGTGACCTAGAGGTATCACCTGAGAAGCGTAGGGAAGGGAACCCCAGCCAGGCTCTAAGGTTACTAGGCCTCACCTGTAGAAGCCCCAAGAGCCAAAGCTTTGGCAATATGACCCACATTTTGGATTCCTCCATCAGCAATAACAGGAACACCAAATCGGCGCGCATATTCAGAGACCTTGTACACTGCTGTGGCTTGGGGCCGCCCACAGGCCAACACTGTTGAGAGATGGAGGGACAGATGGGTGTGTGRTACTGGGATAAGGGGATGCAAGGGGACCTGTGAGCTAYTCACAGGACCCAGTAGCTCTGAGAGAAATATACCAAGTCCACAGCTGATGAGATGTGTTTGGATGGCTACCCATCTGCCTTAAATAGTACAAACACCTGTGCTGGCTTCGTCTCTGCATGTGCTCGTGCATGTGTGCAGGGCCCAGGGCAGCCTCAGGCACATGCAGTTTATAGCAGCCGGGAAGCCCCGCCCAGCTGGTATCAGATGAGGCAAGAGTCACCGTGCAGTTAGTATCTAGAGAYGCCAAGTCAGGCCTTGACTTTCCTGCATAGTGGACAGCTCAGGCAAGATGAGGGCAGTGCTAATATAGAAGAGAACAAGTTCAAGAACTGGTTGTTGAGCCATGCCTACTGCAGAGTATGTGGACAGAGCAGGGCCTGCCTCAAGGAGGAGGTCCTGCTCTATGAGCACCCTAGAAAGGAGCTGTGATCTCAAGCAGCCCCCAAACCATGGTCTGTACATGTTTGCCCTGCCCACCCAACAGCACCACAAACCCTGGGAGCTACAGCTACAGTCAACCAAGCAGCCGGGCAGTGGGCAGCTGGGCCGGGCCAGTGGGCCGGGCCGGACTTACTATAGCAGCCCGAGACAGTAGAAGGGCATTTGGGGCTGTGGGACTTTATGTCTGGTGGGATCTTGGGAGCCGCTAAATAAAACAAACAGACCAGAGTTTAGAGAGGGCACAGAGCAGGAGCAAGGAGGCCAGGCTAGGCAGGGAGTGGCAGGTGAGGGATGACAAGAACTTGTCTTGCTTCCAGCCATGTCACCCATCCAAGAGGCCTGCTTGGGCCTAGAGTTGCCCGTGTTGGAGGAGTCAAGTGTAGTTCCCCTAAGAGCCAATGGCCCCAATCAGAGCGTGGTTTTACCTTCCTGAGTGATGCAGATGGAGCCACTTCCCATGCCGACTCGAAGAGCATCCACACCTGCATCTATGAGGTTCTTGGCTTGAGCAGCAGTGACTACTACAGTGAACCAGAAAGGCTAATGAGGGTCCAGGCGGTAGAGAGCGTGCATCTTATCGCCCGCTTAGTACTACTGTCTTCTCTTACCATTGCCTCCAATGACCTGGAGATTGGGGTACTTCTCCTTGATGTATTTGATCATGTTGATTTGGAAGATGGAGTTTCCCTGGGAAGAGTCCTAGAACAGAAAGGAAGTTCTAGCTACACCATGAAATGGCAAATCATTTGTTGAGTCCCACCTTACTTAAAATGGAGCTTACCAAAACCACCACATCCACACCAGCAAGAGCCAGTAAATCCAGCCTATATTTGTCATCCTCGTGGGTGCCAATGGCTGCCCCACACAGTAGTTGCTTTTTGGCATCTTTGGAAGCCAGTGGGTAATCACGATTCTTCTTCAGGTCTGTCCGGGCAATGATGGCTACCAACTCATCATTTTCATTCACAATGGGCAACTTTCCTGAAGACAGAGCAGGACACAGGTCAGGTCCTGAATATGATTTCTGAGTTCATCCCACCTCTTAGGTTAGGACTCACCTTTTTTACTGCGCTGCAGAATCTCATTTGCCTCTTTCAGAGTGACACCAGCAGGGGCTACCACCAAATCTTCCCTCTTAGTCATAATCTAGGATATGAGTTAGGAGGCAAAGACCAGTCAGACCAGGACCCTCCCTTGCCCACAGGTCACTCTATACTATCAAAAGACCACCACGATCACGTACATAGACCCAAATCACCCCTTCTGAAATGGGGAAGAAAGGAAGCACAAACGTTGGCAGACATTTAGTCACCAGAGYCCTGGCAAGGAGAAGGGATGCAGAAATCGCATTAAGTAGTAAGAAACATAGCTGGGCATTTTTCTTGGACAGAAAATGAGGCCATCAGTGGCATCATGTAGGTTAAAAGAAACTGCATGCATTCTCCAGTCTGGGTTCTTAGACCTTGGTTTCTCCTTGGCCAGTGGCACCTACCTCTTCCAAGAAACGGTCATGCTCTTCCTCCTTGAGGAAATCAATGTCCCTTGAGGAGATGATGCCCACCAATCGACTCCCCATCCGGCCTGTATCTGTGATGGGGATACCACAGAAGCCATGCCTGGCTTTGGCCTCAAAAACATCACGTACACGATCCTTGGGGCTAAGGACCACTGGGTCAGTGATGAATCCCTGTTCGTATTTCTGGAAGGTATGGTGAGAAGGTCACTGCATCTTTGAAATCACTGTCATCAGGCTCCTGGTCTAAAGAATAAGGTCCATGCCTAACTGTCCTGTATAGCTGAGCCACAGAACCACATCGAAGCCTCAAAGAGGGGTACAGGTGGGYTGGGAGCCCTGTGGAAGCTTAGGAGATGGGGCCTGGGGTCTTCCTCCTCAGTAACTGAACCCCGCAGCAGAAAGGACACTTAGCAAAACAAGTCTTCCACTCCCACCCCACGCCTGTAACCCCCAGAGTGTCTGGCCACGGTGCTTGCCCTTCTAACCTTCACTTTCCGAACTTCATTGGCCTGGAATTCAGGTGTGCAGTTGTGGTGGATGAAACCAATACCTCCTGTAAGCTACAAGATGAACACACAAGTAAGTGATAAAAATAAGAGGCACAACTTTTGGCTATAAGATGGCACCCATGGCCCTCAGGCCTCACCGCCATCGCGATGGCCATTCCAGCCTCGGTGACAGTGTCCATAGGTGAGGAAACCAATGGGGTCTTCAGTGTAATCTTCTTAGTTAGAGCAGAGGTTAAATCCTGAGGAGATAAAGAACCAGCAAAGGAAAATACAGCTTATTCCATCACAGGAG
>BDUI01003483.1:92953-104198 GCA_002335545.1 Apodemus speciosus
CTTATTAGACTGTCTTTTTTATGAGTATAACACACACACACACACACACACACACACACACACACACACACACCATACAAAAAGCCCGGGCCCATTACAATTCTGTCAGGAGCTCGGGCATGTTCAATGAGTTGTGATACAGTTAGAGAAGCATCGCCTTCAGGTCAGGACTGGCTGGGTTCATACACGTTAAGTAGAGAGCTGAGGAGCCTGTGGTACCCTCCCCCAGGTACCCTAGGACTTTAAGTAGCAGTGACCTCCCCTCCCCCTCCCGCTTCAGACAGTGTGCCCACCCTAACAGTGTAAAAAACCACGATACAGATAAGGATAAATTTCTTTCTGTGTAGTACTCTACTGTATTTTCCATAAATTACATTGACAGGTATTTAACAAGTCATCCTTTTCTATTTTTAGTTGTATTACAAAAATAGGACAATTCTTTTGTTAGTACGCTTTTCCCTAAAAAATCTTCAAGTCCCAAAAATTTACATACTAATGGTGTTAAATTCTTTAAGATGCTGCTCACAAGACACAAGGCTGAGCCTCCATAATAAACTACCCTCCACAACACTCAGAGACAGAGACTCCTCATCAGTGCCTTAGAGTCCAAGCCAAAGAAAGACCAGGTGAGGAGCATAAAGAAATTAAGACTCCTAAAATCCTGAAACTGTGGGAACAGGCTGGGTACCCCCAGTTTCTGGAAGTCAGATAAAATTAACAATAAAAACAAGAAAACACAGTGAGTTCATAGTGGGAAGAGAGCCCACAAACAAGTGTTTGCTTCTAAAGACCTCGAGTTATAGCTGCTTTGCAGGACAATGTAAGGACAAACCAGCTCCAATCAAAACGTCCACAGCACTCTCTCCATGCCAGTCATCTGCCTGAGCACTCGGTTAATAGAGCTACTACTGACACCACGCCTTACAGCAGTTGACCATACAAGCTATTACACTGTGACCAGAGCACAATGGGACTCATGGAAAAGATTACTCAAAAAGCATTTCCAAGGGCACTTTCACTAATTCCTTTCTTTTCCCATTTAGGTATTAAGAGATGACTCCAGTACTCACCTTCGAGAGTCATTCATTTCTGCCTGCTGTTGTTTGGCTGGTCAAGCACAGCAGTAAGAGAGGGGAAAGAGTATGACAAGTTCACTCTGTGATTGACTGCTCCTTTTGGGCTAGCCAAGTTTTTTGGGGGGTTTTAAGCTTCTAAGAGAATACAGCCCGAGTTGCCTCAGTCTTGCCTCTCTGAGCCTCAAACCTCTTACCAAGTAAGATGTTCCTGACAAAGAAGCAGAGTGGAAAACCTAGTTCTAGTCTTACAAATGCTAACCCACTATAAAGTTTGTCAAAGAAACTCTCTCCCGGGCCACTCACCCACCCCAGGCCTTTACTGAGAAGTCCCAGATTTAAGGGCATTTTCATCATGGTTCTATTTTTAAACAACACGGACTTTCAACCAAGAATTTAAATTCAAGGGCTGGAGACACGGCTCAACATTTAACAGCACTGACTGCTCTTCTGGAGGTCCTGAGTTCAATTCCCAGCAACCACATGGTGGCTCACAAACATCCATAAAGAAATCTGATGCCCTCTTCTGGTGCTGTCTTACTCACATACATAAAAATAAATAAATCTTAAAAAAAAAAAAAAAAAAAAAGTCAAACACCGATAGGCTGTAAATTAGTACAACCACTGAACGTGGGCTTGTGAAGGTGAAAATATCCCTTCCATAAACCCAAGATCCCTAACCTTAAATGACATCCAAATATATGCAAATTTTCACAGCACTGATATCTATAAACTAGAAACAATTTTGTAGTTTACCAACGTGAAATAGAAATATTATGAAAAATCAACAACAAGACGATACAGAAATGGACATCAACTACCACAGCTGCACACATAAAAAGCAATGACGAAAGCAAAAGACAATAATAAACTAAGCTCAGCAGGCAGAGACAGGTGTATCTTTATACGTTCAAGGCCAGCCTGGTCTACAAGGTGAGTTCCAGAAGAGCCAGACATATGTAGTAAGATCCTGTCTTGGAAAACAACAATAATCATAATGTGTATTGCCATGGAATTCAAAACAAAAGCTATGCTTAGGGATACAAAGGTGGCTAAAGACAAGCTTATCAGACTGAAGAGATGGTTAAGCACACTGGCTGCTCTTCCAGAGGCCCTGAGTTTGATTCCTGCACCCAAATAACAGCTCACAACCAGCTCTAACTCCAGTCCCAAGGGATCCAACACCTTAATCTCTTCTGGTTCTAAGGACATTGCATGAACTGGCACACAGACATATATGCAGGTAAAACACCCATACACATTAAAAAGAAATAGAGAATGAGATTATTATTCAAATCAGAATAGTTTGTCTCCAAGAACTGAAACCCTGTGAGGAGGGACGGGAATGGTAGCAACCTATTTCTCAGAGGCGGTCACACKGATCCAACCTGTAAGCAGGGCGTTTGTATTTCACCACTTTAAGGGAGGGAGCTGTAGGTGTGCTTGTATGGCATACACAAACCCAGGGTTTGATCTCCGACCCACACAGAATGTGGCCTGGTGGCAGAGGCAAGAGGATCCAAAGTTCCAAGATGCTGTTGTACTGCAACAGGCCAGCCCAGAATTTCTAAAACAGTCTCAAAGAGGAAAAAAAAGCAGCTTTCTAACACATCTCATCAACCTAGAGTTAAGCCTTAGTGAGTGCAAAAAAACCATTTCTTTCCCCCTTTGAAGAAAGCAAAAATTTACATCTTTTTCTTCATGCAACCCAGTCAGTTTAAAAAGACAAATCACAACCCAGAGTCAGAGCAGTTTAGTGGTAAAGTGCATGCTTAGCATGTGCAAGACTCTTAAGTTCAATGCTCTGCACCGAACAACAAACAAACAAAAAACCCTGATAAAAACAGAAATCACAATACAATATTATAGGGAAAATAGTGAGCTAAGAGAGGACTTACACCAGGGACTAAATGCAAGACAGCAAAGTAAAGAACAGGTTCGTATGACACCTCATTCTGAAGCCAAGTCAGAACTATTCACAAAAAAGCATGGCCACTTAAAAAGCACAAAGGTAAGAAGCAAGGCACAACAAGTACAGACCACTACTGATTAAAAAAGCGTGCAGACTTATAGAAAGACATCCTTGACTCTGAAGCTGCTATAAAAAAGAACAGCCACACCCAAAACCCAAAGTCCCTAACTGGGTTTTGATTTGTGTTGTTTGTTTGTTTTCAGGTAACTCAAATTCACAACAAAATTCAACCATTCCTTGAGCTTGTTTGAAGCATCAACATAAACTTTTGTAAAAAGATGTGAACTGTGTACGCTCTTGGAGACATATAAAACCTTATCCCAGAGAACTAGAAGTTACCCACCAGGTAAATGCTAGTTGATGGAAGCACTGGTTTAAAAAAGAAAAGAAAAAAATAAAAAGTAATCCAGAATAAGCAAGCTTAAATGGWATAAAACGTTCACAAACACATCCTCAACAAACCTGACAGGTTTTCCTGTTGTATTGTTTTTGTTTGTTTTGGAAAACCATTTAGGTTCTTAGTTGATGCTTTGCAATGTTAATCCTTAATGTTCCACTGACTTTGATTTTAGGGTTCCAATGAACCAACAAATACAGTTTCCCTCATCAGCAGTTTTCTAGTAGGTAGCAGTTTCTGGCAGACAACACCAAGAAAGAACGACAAGATTTGTAAAGTTTCAGTATTACCAAGGGGTTGGGGGTAACGGACTGCACACAAACTTCCAGCGTATGAATGGATTTTTAACTCACCAGTCACCATGTTGCATGTATGTCTGCTGCTTGTCCTGAGTTCTTAAGACTTCTAACATTCTGAAGAAGATAGAACAAAGAAGTTCCTTCCATCCTCAGCCTCTTTTTAAGTTTTAACTTTGTTCTTAAAAAAATACAGTATATTAAAAAAGTCATTACTATCAAATTTGATTGCTACTAAAAGGAATAATCCTTTTAGTTTGCTTTTCCTCAACCTTTATGTAACAAATCTGTAAAATAAACTAGCAGATGTTTTTGTCTTAGAAAAAAGAGCTTCGTATTTCTCCATCATAAACCTAGAATTTCCTAGACAGCAGATCACAGCACTGGAACAAATTGTATTAAAAAAAAAAAAAAGCTGAGAAGGACTTCAGTTACATAGTTTTTACAGCGACACAGGCAGATTTTAGAAATGTTTGCTGGATATTTTAGAAATTACAAAGAAAAAAAAGGCAAAGCATTGATTAAGTTAATCAAGGTTAAGAACCAGCCCTTATCAAGAACAGAAAGGTAAGCCCCTCCCACCCACGCGGGGGTGAAAAAAAGGGGGCTGCATTTAAATAAGGATTTAAAGCGGAATTTTAGAGCTCGGAGAGTTTGATATCAGACACATAGGAGGATCTCTTTCCGGAGCGCACAGAGGTGACGTGTATCAACTGCGCTTATGGAAGAATTAGTTTCTAATGGAAGAAAAGCGGGCCCTTATAACGTTAACCTTCTCTCCTCGGCACAAAGCACCAGTACAAGGTGAGGAAACCCAGGGGGACCCAATGCCCTCTCCGGCCAATAGAACTCGGTTTCCCAAGCAGAGCAGCATCCTCCCCAAGCACCCACCCAGTACATGGGCCTCGCTTAAGTAACAGCATTCTTCAGTTAGTACGAGCAATCCTGTCCGCCTCGCGGAGGCGCGGAGSCGCGGAGCCGCAAGCCAGACCGCAAAGCCGCTATGTTTCTCCGCAGACCTAGGCCACCGCTGCCCCGGACGTCACGAGGGCAAGGGCCCAACCCTCCACCTTCCCCACTCMGCAGGTCGGTCGTCCGCCAGGCCACCCGCCCTCCTCTCGGAAGGGGCGTCCTGCGCGCACTCCGGACAGCGCGAGTAACCAACAGCAGGGCGCGCGCCGCAAAACTGGGGGGTCGCGCGCCCCGGAAGCCGTTCTAGCCCACGGGCCACAGCTGAGAGCCAACGGGAACGCGCACGTCGGGCGGCTACGCGCAACGAGAGGACCGCACAGCGCGCGCGTTACCGCGCCCAGGGGGGGAGAAAAAAAACACCCCACGCTCGCGCGCGCGCCCGCCTCTGCGCGCACTCGTGCGCCGCGCCCACCCAAACCTCAGGCTCGGGCCCCTCCCCCACCCGCGGGGCGGAGGCACGCGAGCCGAGGGACGTTCTCCGTTCCGAAGCCGCCCCGAGGTCGCCTGGGCCCAGCCGCAAGGCCCGCCCGCCCCCGCCCGCCGTTGTGTGGGGTGGGCCTGTTGCCTCAGACCCACAGCCTTGCTGCACTCCCGCCCTCACCAGAGCCCTCACCCGGCGACGTCACCGCCGCCGCTGCCTCCGCTCTACCCGCCGGCCCCGCTTCACCGCCCGGGGCCTCGGTTCTGCCGCCGCTGCTCCAAGACCGACAGGATTTTCTCCTCACAGCTCCCTGGGCGCCATCTTACATTCAACCTTCACGGCCAATGGGAGCTGAAGRCCTCTCTCGCGAGAATCGAAGCGGCGGATCCCGCGAGAGCTGCCGCTCAGACTTAAAGGGAACGCTTCGGACAGAGAGGGAGACCGTCGGAGCGGAGAGCGTACCCCTCGTTGTGGGAAGGCGCGCCACGCCCATGGACACCCCTCCTTGCGGGGCGGAGCTTAGGCCTGGGGTTCTGTATCCCGGGGGTGTTTTGCCCCTGCCCCGGGTCTGAAAGCGTGCTACTTGAACCCACCTACGGTGTCCCGCTGGCGCCTCTACTTGCACAGTTCAACGCGAGGCGGGGCCGGGCCTAGCTCGGCCTCGTGGTTAAGGTGGCCCCCTCCCAAACCCCTAAGCTGGGCTCAGCTTCAACAATTGTACCGCACCCGGGAGCTGCCCGGCGTGCGGCTGTACAGGAGAAAGCAGCTTCCGGAACACCCACTGTCAGCTATCATCTGAGAGCAGTTTACCAGCCGGGTCCACCTTAAAGCAGGCCTCGGGTAGCCTAGTGTTTGTATACAGGGAAAATGTGGAAGGCTTTAAAGCTGCAGGCACTCATCTACAGCCTCAGCAGCAGCTCACATCAACCCAGAGTCTCAGCCTGGGTAGACCTCTGTGCTTTCTGCACTTGTTCCTGTCCTAGCAAACCCGCATCTTCACACTCCTCAGAAGTCAGTTTCTGTGACAGGAGTGTCATCTCAGCACTGTAGTCTTCTGTCCAGGGAGTCTTCTGGGGTCTCGAAACTTGAAAGCCCACAATAGCACTTATGCTTTATCTCACTATGCTTAAATAGTAGACAGGGTTATTCTCTGAATGATCATACTGGGGATCATGTCTCTTGACCTGCCTAGACACAAAGACACAAAACTAGATCCTTCCACAGAACTGATAATGCAACAGCATCTCTGGGCTCTTGGGTTTATCATAGTGCTGATCTAATTCTAGCCATGCACCTGCTTTTGAGAACCAAGAAGTGAGGTAGTGATTTTTGTGACTGGCTCTTTTCTGGGGAAGCCACCACTAGCAGCTAGCAACCATGTCTTCAGGGTCCTCAGATACAGAAAGGCAAACAGAGACTCCAGGGAATTTAATTATTCTTTATTGACACGGAGTGTGGGGTGTGAGGGCACCCCCAGCCTCCAGGATGAGGTAGGGCCATATGTGTTCAGTTCATACTTTGCCTGGGTCTTCTTTTAGTGTGACAGTTCGGTTGAAGACAAGCTGAAAGACAGTAGAAGAAATTTGACCAACCATCCAGAAACAGGCTTCGCATTTCCCCTTCATCACCAAGGAGGTGAGGTATCATGGTTCTCAATAACTGTACTAYCAGATAAAGGACTAGATAACTGCTGTGCCTTAGTTTCCTGAGGATTATGATAAACTCTAAGCATGCCCGCTACTTTGAAGAGTAAAAAAGTTAGGGTCAGGGCTGGAGAGATGGCTCAGCGTTTGAGAGCACCAGCTGCTCTTCCAGAGGTCCTGAGTTCAAATCCCAGCAACCACATGGTGGCTCAGAACCATCTGTAATGGGATCTGATGCCCTCTTCTGGTGTGTCTGAAGATAGTAACAGTATACTAACAAAATAAATCTCTAATAAAAAGTTAGAGCCCTGTAAAATTGTGCGCTTGGACTTCACTGAAAAGTAATGAATGTCCTCCCACTGTATCTGGAGAGCTAAGGGAATGTAGGGAGAGTGTTGGTCACAGTGAACAGCGGCCACCATCAGGACTGCAGAAGGGAGTAGGGGAGTAAAATTAAGCACCTGTCCTTGATGGCTGTCTGGATCCACAGAGAAGTACCCAAGGCGCTCAAACTGGAACTTGTCAAAAGGCTTTGCCAAAGCCACAGAGCAGTCCACTAATGCTCCTTTTACCACTTGTAGCGATGCCTGCAGACAGAGAATTCAAGTGGCTATCCAGCTCAGAAGCACACCACCCTTACCTCACATTCCATGAGCCTACCGGGTTCAGGTCACTTAGGAATCCACCAGGCACTTCCACGGGGTCTTCAGGGTTCTTGTGCTGGAATCTGTAGCCAGAGTGAAAAATCTCCCTAGCTGGAGAGCCACAGCATGCAATTCCCATCCTGTGACAGTCCCAATTCCAGTTATGTTCACTCACAGTCGCTCATAGAGACGAATCTCACACACCAGAGGCTGTGACACCCAGTGAATAAAGGCYTTGGGCTTCTCTCCAGCATCTGCTCGTCTACAGGTCACCTGCAAGCATTCCACACAGCCGCTGGAGCCCTGCAAGTAAGTAAGATGTAACCAGACCAGGAACCGACACCAGGACTGTTGGCTAGACACAATCTTGGCCCTAGAAGGCACTGCATAGAAAGACTGCAGCTGTCTCTTACCCTGACAACATTCTTCAGTTCAATGACATAACCAGTATGTCTCAGGCCCACAGGCTGGCCCCAAGCTAGGCGCTTATAGCCAGGTTCTAACTCCTAAAGAAAAGAAGCGTGAAAGACAACAGAAACTGCAAACATCATCCAAGAACAAGGCTCCTCCCAAACCCATGTCTGTCAGGGACTGGCTCATGTAAAGCAGGAAGGAGACAGCTATTAAAACCAGACATAGCAGCAAACCCCATTTACCTCCTTAAAGTCAGTTCTCTCAATGAAGACAGTGGTAGCAAAGGGAACCTGGTGGAAACCCTTGGTCTCATCAGCTGGGAAGTTTGGCACTCGGATGTCCAAGGGCTGTAGCAGAAGACAGATATCTGTTATCTCAGATACTAGGCATTTACACACACACACACACACACACACACACACACACACAGAGGTAGGCCCACCTTTGGAGCAGGAAAGTTAGTGATGACAACTTGTAGTGGCTCTAGCACAGCCATGGCACGTGGGGCTGTGTCATTTAGCACATCACGCACACAGGCTTCCAGAAGATGAGGTTCCATTGTGGTCTGTGCCACTGTGACCCCCACCTGTCAGGAAAACTCATCAGTCATAGCCACAARTACAAATCGCCACACACAGCYTGCTTTTGCCCACTGAGCCACTCAATTGTACCCGAGCACAGAAGTTGTTGATGGCCTCTGGTGGAAAACCCCGTCGTCGTAGGGCAGTAAGTGTRAAGAGCCGTGGATCATCCCAGTCCCTTTGGACAAGAGGGTGGTCAGAAAACCTTAAATAGCACATGCCACTAGAGCTACCACCTCTGGGGACCCAGTGGCCACACCTACCGAACAGCACCAGCTGCTACAAGCTGGAGAATCTTCCGCTTTGAGACAACAGCATAGTGCAAATTGAGGCGGCCATATTCCCACTGAACAGGACAATAGACATCCAGGGCATTACATAACCAAAAGTAGGAAGACCGTCTAGGATGGAAGAAAAGGGTTAGAGCTAGCCATCTGCAGGGTCAGAAAGAGACCACAGAAAAAACACTAGAGGCCAACGAAAGGGTTCAGTGGGTAAAGACACTTAATGACAATCGAGTTGGAATGAGAATCAAGTTGGATCCCTGGGATCTATATGGTGGAAGGCGAAGCTGGCTTCCACAAGCTGTGCTCTGATCAACATATGCTATGGTACCCACACCTCCAGTCATACGTATATACACTTGAAGCAAATAAGGAATCCCCTGGCTCTACCCACACGACCTCAGCCTCCTCACCGAGCCTGGAACTCCTTGGTACACAGTGAGTGGGTAATGTGTTCGATGGAGTCACAGAGACAGTGTGTATAGTCGTAGGTGGGGTAGATGCACCTGTGAAACAAAAGCAGAAGATGCCACCAACCAGTCCCTCTGCCCTAGTCCACAGCCCTGCTACCTCACCACCCCTCCCCATGCCAATGTATACCATTTGTCCCCTGTGCGGTGGTGTGGTGTGTACTTGACTCGATAGGCCACAGGGTCCATCTTGCCATCTTCCATCACCAACTTCATTCGAAGCGTGGCCTCACCCTCTGCAAATTTGCCTTTGCGCATTCCCTGAGGAGAACAAAAGTTCAGGCTATCTCTAAACACAGGTGCATCTCATCCTCGGCACACTGACCTACCCAACCAAGCTGCCCTTCTGGGACTCCACCTCAAAGAGCAGCAATGACTCCTCAATAGGCCGGTCCCTCCATGGGGAAGGTAAAGGGTTATGGCCTTTGAGCTCTTCCACTCTCTGGTGACACACATAAGCTTGACCCCTGTGAAGAAGAGATATGAATGTGCACRTGGCCCATGATCTGGTCAGCCAACCGGGCCAAACATTACAGGCCTACCCTTACCTGCGGATGAGTTCCACGGCCCAGGCATACAGCTGGTCAAAATAGTCAGAAGCATACGTCACTTTGTAAGGTGTATAACCTGGAGTGATATGAACATAGTATGAACAGGCAGCAAGAAACACTAACTGGCAAAGCCATGGCCCACAAAAGAGGTCCACTCCCCACCAGCCCTGCCCAGGCCTCAACCTATCCATACCCAGCCACGTGACCATGTCATAAATAGCAGTAAAGAATTTTGCTTCTTCCTTCTCAGGGTTGGTGTCATCAAAGCGCAGAAAACAAATACCGTCGTTGGCCTAAGAGAGTTGGAGAACCACACCCATCAGCCCTAGAGTCCACACCATCAGTCTCSCATTCTCAGAGCCTGAGCTATCAAATATAAAAGGCAGCCAATGAGACAGTTCAGTAGATAAAAGGAGTTTCCGCACAAGCCTGATGACCTGAGTTTGATCCTTAGGTCTATGATGGAAAGAATCAAGTCCCCGTCTTAGACATCCACATTTATCCATTCAATAGCATGAGCGGGCATGAGTGCTTGCACACACAAATACACACGCACTTTTTTTTTTCTCTTAGATTTATGTGTTTGAGTGTTTTGCCTGCATGCATGTGCTCATACCATGGTGTGTCTGGTTCCCTCAGAGGCCAGAAGATATCAGAAGAAAAWAATCCCCTAAAATTGGAGTGTGAACAACTATAAGCCACCATGTGGGTGACAGGAACTGAACCAAGTTCTCTGCAAGAACAGCAATTGGTCTTACCCACTGAGCCATCTTTTCAGCCCCCTAAGAATATATTTTTAATTAATGTATTCTTTTGATGACTGCCAAAAAAAATTGAAAGTTAAATAATAGGAATTTAAGAAATGCAATTTCCGCCAGGCAATGGTGGCACACGCCTTTAATATCAGCACTTGGGAGACAGAGGCAGGCAGGTTTCTGAGTTCAAGGCCAGCATAGTCTCCAGAGTGAGTTCCAGGACAGCCAGGGCTACTCAGAGAAACCCTGTCTTGAAAAAACAAAACAAGAAAAAAAAACAAAAACCAACAACAACAACAAAAAGAAATCCATCTTCCTTGGGGTATGGGGTACACACCTTTAATCCCAGAACAGAAAGCAGAGGCCTGTGATCTCCACAGTTCAAGGCCATCAGGACTATACAGTGAAACCCTATCTAAAGAACCATTTTAGGTTTTTCCCATAAACCGAGTATTTCCTGACAATACCTGTTACATGTAGTTTTCCTCTAGAGCCTCTGTCATCAGCTACAAAAAAAGGCAACACAAAAAATAGACCTTTCTGGAATGCAGTCGTGGGAGTAGACAGTGATCATGTTACCTGCCAGGGACCTAGACACATGCTTACCTTGGCATAACCAAAGTTGAAATTGATGGCTTTGGCGTGTCCAATATGCAGGATTCCATTGGGCTCTGGGGGAAACCGAGTACGAACCTAGGTAAAAGAATGAGACCACAGCTCAGATTACCCTACAAAAACAGATACCCTTCCAAGGGAAGCCATTAAAATGGAG
>BDUI01003483.1:106959-118530 GCA_002335545.1 Apodemus speciosus
TATTTATTTATTTATTTATTTATTTTGGTTTTTTGAGGAGAAGTCCTACTGGTTGAGCTTCATGTAATTGGCGCCATGGGCTTGAAGATGCTGCAGACCCCACGTACACCTTGGTCTTTTGTCTGCTTCTGGCTTCTCCAGGTCTAATTGCACAGGGAGCACGGGGATGGGAAGGAGGTTGAGGTCTCAAGGAGGTCAGAGAGGTTCAAATTCCGTGAAGCTGGAGTTGTAGGCAGTTGTGAAGTGCCTTATGTATGGGTGCTGGGAAACCACTCTATCAGCTCAGCAAGCAAGCACTTAACCCACTGAACCATCTCTCCAGCCTTGCTTCCTAACTCCCTTTGCTCCTCATCACTCTCTAAAGATGCCCACTCTAGTCTCAAGTAACTGGAGAATATGGAGACGGTATGATCAGACCCAGACAGAAGCAAAGCTTCCTGTTTGTGCCGGAGTTGGGAACTTAGCCATAGAGCATTTGACTACACAAACCCCTAGTACTGGAACAAAGTGTGTCGAGGCTGCAGACCCGCTGAAGCTGGGTATGCTTGCCGTGTAGTTGAGTAGCTTTAGGGCAAGTGCCAAAAGCCAGTGTCTGAAGGCCCAGAACCCTCCACCAGTAGAAGCCAACTAAGATCGTCTCTGCGTCTGTCTTCTGCTTCCCTCTTAAGGGAAACTACTGCAGAGGCTTGAGGAGGGATGGTCGTCCCATGGACTCTCCTTCCTCCAAGCAGTCTCTAGCTGCTGTGTAGTTATCTCAAGGCAGCTACAGCGTCTGGGTCTTTTATCGAGTTATCAGCTCCTGAGTTTCATGGGCACTACTCTACCCTTGGATGAGAATACCTAATACCAATTACAGCCACTTAAACCCGGGAGCCAGGACCACTGGGATGCCAGCTAGCAGGCAGCCTCCAAGGAACTTACACTGATTGTGATGCTTATGACTGTCAACTTGGCTGGGTGGTGCCAGTGCAGGCGCACGCCTTCAGTCCCAGCACTCGGGAGGCAGAGGCAGGCAGATCTTGAGTTCAAGGCTAGCCTNGCCTGCCTCTGCCTCCCAAGTGCTGGGATTAAAGGCATGCGCCACCACGCCCGGCCCCCAAACAAACTCTTAAGTTGCCTTTGGCAGACAGTTTGTCACAGCAACAATTAAAGTTCTACAATAACCCAAGAAAATGAGGGGACCCTATTTCCCCGGACCAGAGAATTTCAGGATCTTTACAAACATACATCTAACCAGATGAGAAGGGAGGGCAGAAGCCATAACATGTCGTCGGTCAGTCACTAAGTCAGCTTGTTTATTATTTATTTTTAAAATATATTTAAACAGCAGCAGTCACTTCCAAAATGCAAAAAATTACAATTTTTAGAATAAAATTATGTTTATAATGCAGGTCAGAAAGAATTGAAGGTACAACTGAGAACCAAACGCGCAGCACTGAAGGCAGCTGGAAGAGTCAAGGCCTACTAATCTGGGACCAAGCTGACACGAGGTCACAATTTGTGAGGTTCCCACCCCCAAATCATGCCCCCCAAATTCCCATTGGTAGAGCCAGTGTCCTCTGAGTGACAGAAGAAAAAGTGTCAGAGATGGCCCTCTGTAGGGGATCTCCCAAACCCAGTCCCTCCATCAGCCAGGGACCTACTAATCGACCTCCTCCATGTTGCTGTACGTGGGGGCTGGGCGGTCCACAGGGGGGGCGAAGCGTTCAGGGGCTGTCCGCGTGGGGGCCACCTCGGGGGCCTGGCCAGGGCCTAGTCCCTGCAACAGAATACGAGGACAGGGGTTGGGGGCTGCCCAGCATACTGCCTGGCATCCCGGGGTGCTGGCTCAGAGCCCCTGCACCCAAGGGAGGGCTCCTAGGCAGGCGCAGACAGCAGCGGCGTTTAGACAGAGAGACGAGATTGGGCCTGAATACTCATTTTATTAACACTTTAAATACAGGAAATAGTTTCAACAGGGCCAAGCCCTAGGACAAGGGTCAGAGAAACAGGACAGACAACTGGATGGACACACACCCTAGGATACTCTGCTCCTGCAGAGGCTGCAGTCCCCACAAGTCTCCCACCAGATACATACACTGAGGCTCAGAGCCCAGAGTTGCTTCCCACACAAAGGTGGGCATGGCCTTGTGAGCAGACAGGTAGGCCGGCTCATAGCAGGTGCCTGGGGTGAGCTCATCTCCAGCGACTCTGAGACACCAGAGGATAGAATACGTTGAGCACAAGGGCCACCAAAGCCGCCACGGTACCCAGGACAAAGTATCGGAGGCAGCCCTCGTCTGGTGTGGTAGAGCCACGTGGCGGGGGCCCCACCCAGTCTTGGGGCCCCCAAGGACCCAGAGGCCCAGGGCCCTCGGGCACCATCTCCTCCTCGGCCTCGAGCTCCTGCCAAATCCGGGAAGCCTATGGTATGTGGAAAGGGCCATCAGCACCCAGAGGAGGCCCAGTTTCCCTGAGACCCCTAGCCAAGACAGTCACATCAAGGTGACTGGGTCTAAGCCCCGATGTTCCGTGTCGAGCAGCACAGACGCAGGTAGGCAGCTAGGATCCAGGTTTCTAAGCTGAGAGCACTAGAGTCTAAGGAYCCTGACAGCCTTCCACCTCCTCCAGACAGCTTTCAACCCACGTGGAGGCYTTCATGGGCAAGGGTGTGGAGTTTACCTGGTCAGGTTTTAGTCCAGACATTCCACAGAAGGGACCAGCTCACAAAGGATAAGTAGCCAACCCCGTGGCAATCTCCTCAGGATTACCAATGTCCAGATCCTGACCACTGTGTTGTGTCTCTGAGCCTGACAGAGGTCCCAGGGGAGTATGGGTAACAGAAAGGAGGTGCTGTCTAGAGAACAGTGGCCTTGCCCCCGGACCTATGCAACAGCGTCAGCAAACGAGGGGGACACAGAGCCTGAGGTTCAATAGGGACATTTGTTCRCCACAGAAAGTGTGACAGCCACTCTAGGCAACAGCCATTTCTGACAGGGAGTACCCTGAAGACACACCAGAACACAGGGTGATCACAAATGAGGGTCTCCAGGCTGGCGTACGGACACTGTGAGGGGAGAGCTGGGAGACGCCAGTCAGGTGTAGTCTGCTTAATGCATCATTCCTGGTGAGGTCAGGGCAGGTCTTTGGCCTATTCTTTCGTGCACCCTGGCAGCCTGTTTATATAGACATACACTTCTGTCTGTGTCCCTGGCTATCTTCCAGGATGTCTCTGGGTGAGGCCCGAATGTCCAAGAACCCAGTCTCTAAATTCTGTAGACTTGAAAGCCCCAATTCTGTCCCCCAACTAGCCTGTAAGGCCTCCCCAATGCCTCACCTGGCTGGCAGCAGCCTCGGCTGCAGGGCCTAGGTCTGCGTGGTGGTCAGAGTGGCCTGCCCTGGGGGGTCTCTCCACAGGAGAGTTCCGCCGACGGTAGAAGAGAACATAGGCATAGCGCGTCACGACCTGGCTCTCGTCTACTGTGGTCACCGTGCTGTCGTCAAACAAGCGCCAGCCTAGAGCAGGGCGGGAAGAGTGTGAGCGCGGCCTGGAGCACCACCCACCACCTATCCTGCGGGCTGTGTGTGCCCTCACCCACGTCACTGCGCTGGCTACTGCGGTCATTGGGCAGCCGTGCACAGGCAGTATAGTGGCCACCGATCATGCCTCCGTAGTGATTGATGACAGCGTACAGGTCATAGCTCGGCAGCTGCTCCTCTTTCTGACCAATACAGAACTTGCTCAAGTCCAGGTTCCTGCAGTCCCAGTCAGAGAAGGGTGAGGAGGCAGTTAGTTGGCAGGAGCCCAGGCTGCCTGCCCCCTGATCCCTGTGCCCTGTGCACAGTCGTCAGGGCTTGCTCATTGCTCACCGAACGGGGAACTCCACCAAGTCATTGATCTTGTCCCGCCAGATGAAGCTCCGGAAGGAGAAGCGCTTGAGCTGCACGATGAGCACGTTGGGGAGGCGCCACAGCAGCAGCTGCTTGGAGGCCTCGCGGTGCTGCTTGCACTGTGGGCAGTACCTGGGGGGACAGAGGAGCCGTCACAAGCGGCAAGCTCCCTCCACCCTGGTCTACTACCTGCTGGCTGCCCGATCCTCACCAGGCCTCCTCGGGTGCCAGCACTTCCGGCCGTGTGAAGAGGTTGAGGCACTGGTCCAGGGTGAAGTGGCCGGCGCGGGCAGCCTCCCCAGCRGAGCCTGGGTCCTCAGCACACTCCAGCTCCTTGGAGGCGACCAACACAAACTCCTGCAGGCGCTCATTGTTCCGCCACACCAGAGCCAGGCTACAGTCATCACCTAGCTCCAATGGTGTCTCCCCTGGAGATAGGCAGAGACCATGGTCACATAGCTATGCAGAGCAGCTGGCACAAGCTACCCTATGACTCCACCCACAGCATCAGGCACCTTTGTCCTCAAGCCGCTGCTCACGGTTTGATGCATCAATTTTATAGATGAAGAACTGGGGTGTGTGGGTATTCACAGATTCACTGGAGTGTTGGTACCCAGGCACAGCAGCTAAGACAAAGCACGGTAGCGATGCTCACCAGTCTGTTATGGTCTTAACAACCTCCCCACCTTTTCACTGAAGAACCTACCTTCAGGCCGAGACACCCTCTCACCAGCAAGCAAGGAGCAGCCTTCGACAGGCCCACTGGCCAGCGTCTCAGAAGGAATCCCGCTGGTGCTAGGCACAGGACCCCGATCAGCAGGCGGCCACRCACGGTGAGCCCCGGTATCCCCCTCAGCCACAGGAGTCACCAACTGGAGCTCAGAAGGCTGAATGGGTTCTCGTTCACTATCCCCAGCCTCGAGAGAGCTGGTTGAAAGCAACGTGGTACAGCCAGGGCTCTGGGATTCCAAAGCCATGCGGCCAGGCTGGAAGGGCGGTTGAAATACGCTCACAGAGTACCTGGCAGCAGACAACAAGGCAAGGATGAACTCTGACCCACTGGTGTGACACTTGAACACCTGCCCCCATGCGTACTAGGCCAGCCTCTGGGCTCTTACCGGGCGTAACCTTCTAGTAGCTGAGCAAGACGGGCRTAAGTGAGGCGTGAAGCAGGTACACTGACGAGGAAAGGGTAGCCAATGTTCTCGGGGCGGCAGAGGCCTTTGTGATCAGGCCAGTGGGTTTTCTGGCAGAACCTGGAGGGAAAGAAAAGGTGAAAAAAGGGCCTTCCTTCCCTAAGGGCTGCACCTCCATTATCAGGGACTTGTCTGATGCCCTTGGGAGGTAGGTATGCCAGCCCTGCCTCCCCCAAGGCCCAGTAAAGCAGAGAAGTGGGTGGAGCTTGAGGAGGCCAGGAAAACAAAGGGCGGGCGGGCGGGCGGGAGTCCCGGGAGGGAGAGCAGGGCTCCTTCCTCACTGGTTGCAGTAGCCCACGCGGTAGCACCGGGTACACCGCCTCAGCTTCTCGTCCTCTGACTGCTGCTTCCGCTGACAGGCTGCGCACTTGGAGATAGGGATGCTGGGTACCTGGGGGCGCTAGGGTGGGTCATCTGGCTCAGCAAGGGCAGGCAGGAGTGATTACCCCCATCAGAGCCCTGTGCCATCAGGCTGGCCCCACTCACCTGCTGCACCTCTAGCACTACTACCCGCTCCTTAGCCAATTCTGGGGATAGCAGCTCAAAGCAGAGGAGCACGTCCGTTGGGGACACAGCGTCCAGTGAGTGGGAGGGCAAGAAAACACGGTGGAAACGATTCTTAATTACCTGGGGATAAAGAACATACATACAGCCTGTGGTAAAACCTTTCTCTAGCCGGCCTCATGGCACCAAGGAGGGCTTAATCCTGCACTAGAGTCTACTGAGATGGGGCAGGGCAGGAAATGTGGACTAAAGAGGAATGTGTTTGCCCAGGGGCACAAAGTCCCTTCGAAACCCRAGAGACAAAGCCTGAGCGGGCTACACTGGTCCTCCACTGAGGGTTGCTGCCCTGTGATTACCAGCAACCTCCTTATCCAGAGAGGAAGAATACATCTGCGGGGCTGGACAAATGGCTTGGCATTACAAGCACTAGCTGTTCGTCCAGAAGACCTGGGTTTAATATACACGGCAGCTTGTAACTGCATATAATTCAAGTTCCATGGGGTGTAACACCTTCTTTCCTGGTACCAGGCACACAACATACTACACACACAAACATGAGACACAACACTCATAAAATGTTTCAGCCGGGTGGTGGTGGTGCACGCCTTTAATCCCAGCACTTGGGAGGCAGAGGCAGATGGATTTCTGAGTTCAAGGCCAGCCTGGTCTACAGTGAGTTCCAGGACAGCCAGGACTACACAGAGAAACCCTGTCTCGAAAAACAAAACAAAACCAAAAAAAGTTTCAAAACAGCACCAAGCCCACAAACATGGCCACACATGCAGCCGTGGGAAGGGGTCATACCTCAGCCAGGCGCAGGTTCTCAGGCCTCACATGGACACTCTGAGAGAGGGAATCCAAAACTTCGCTTGCACTGGAGTTCTCCTTGCTAACACTCACCAGGAACTTTGGCAAGAAAGGTCAAGTCAGTATGGGGGGACAGGAAGAGTCAAGTTCTTTAGGACAGCCAGAGGGGCGGGGCTTGTAACTCACCTTGATGGGCTTGCTGTGGGGCTCCCTGGCAAAATAGAATATGGGGAGAACCTTTTGCTTTTGTGGCAAGGGCACCGGCAGATAAAGGAACGGGTCAAAAGTGATGGAGACCTGTGGATGCAGAGGTGACAGATACGGGGGCTGAAGGGGGTGACACTGGTGGCTCTCAGGTCTCTCACAGCCAATCAGCCAACTTCAGTGGTAAAACAGTAGACTGAGGAGGGCCCCACCGGACAGACTGATCTTCAGCCTCCCACGGCCCTTCATCTGCTCTTCACGCGCCTTTCCACCCTGACCCACAGCACGGCTGCGCCGTATGATCCGTGCAGCCCCAACCTGGGCACCCAGACACCCGCCTTCAGTCCAAGCCACCTTGCCTGCCTGCTTCTGACCACGGGCACCTTTAGGTTCTGCCCACCTCCTCCCCCAAATTTTGCCCAGCATTCCCTGAAAACAGACATGCTTCTAAGTGATCTGGCCAAAGCAGCCCAGCTAACTAGGGGGCACCTCCCTAGGGGAAGCCACCGGACCTTGGCACACACAGGGCACACCAGCTTTGACTTGTACTGGCCCTGAAACAGGTCCACGATGAACGAATCGTTCCTCATCTTGTGCCGCTGCCACGCTTCCTCAGCCACCACCTGAGGGAAGAGTGTGAGGACTACGGAGCACTAAGGCGGACGCACACAGCCCCACTGCCGCCCGCAGCCCACCTCATCAGGCCGCCCRTCTGAGTCCACGGTCTCGGTGTAGGGTTTGTGCTGGATCCGATTCAGGTCTTCGTGCAGCCCATCCAACAGGAAAGCCATGAACTCCTGGGCATCGTGCTGTGCGTAGCCCGTGAACTGGCTGGCCTTGCTGGCTACAATGGCCTAGATGCAGAGGCCACAGTGTTAGTGAGAAATCGATCAATACCCACTCAGGACGGCTCACTAGCCGCCCACCCCCCCCTTGCCTCTGTAAACAAGGTGAGAGCGAGCACAGCTCACCTTTAGCTTGGAAGGCTGAAAGGCTTGATGAGTGCCCTTCCACAGGGCCCGGAGCAGCACAGCAAAGCCGATGGCCAGGCGCCCGCCAGTCCCCAGGGGGTTATTGTAGTTAATCTCAGCTTCAAAGGATCGGTCTAGAACAGTCGAGTGGAGCGTGAGAGACAGAGGTGCCACCTCTCCCTGTGCCCAGCCTCCCGGCCCTGACCTCACCATGGAAGAAGTCACGAAGCTCCCGAGTGTTGGACAGGGACTGGATGACACTGTTCATGAAGCAGGTGTTCCCCAGGTTGACAAGGCCAGTAAAGCCTGGCAGGCACACCTTCTTCTCCTCCTCTTCCTCCTCCTCCACACTATCACCACTCACCGGACTATGAGGCATCGGAGGCACCATACATGTGGGTTTGGGCTGCAGATGGAAAGGAGGCGTGAGAGGAGCCCTGCTGCTCGCCGGCTTGTTCGCGGCCATCCCAGCCGACGGTTCTTACCGAGGCCAAGTGTGGTTCTGGCTTTGGGGCTACATGCTCCAAGGGGGTGCGGGCCACCACACCATCCAGGCCTGAGTCCTCTGACCGAGCCTTGGGTTTTTCCTTCTCCACAGCCCTGGCTTCCTCCTGGCCTGTCAGGGGGTGGGGGCCACCTCCTGGAGGGGTTGAATCCAAAGGGGTTGGACCTGTCGGCACGGCAACCTTTGCACCACCCACTGCACCTTAAAAAGGGGGAATGAGAGGGCTGGTGGTTAGCAGCACGTGTGAGGGGGGGGACGGTCCTGATCGTGTGGGGCTCAGGCAATGAAGGGAGCTCGTGTGCAGACCTCGTGTAGCAGGGGCCTCCAGTCCCCCCCAGCGCTGACTCTGCCGCTTCCGGAGGCAGATGTCAATTCGAGAGGCCGTGAAACAGAACGTACACTGCTCTGGTTCAATCAAGTTCCTGTCCAGGAAAAATTCAGTTCAGAGACTTCAGGCAAAGCCAGTGAGGCTGCACGAGCCAGAGAGATGGGACCCCAAGTGAAAGCGGCGGTAGGGGGCGGGGCTGGGCACCACCCACCTGAGCTTCACCTGCCAGCGGAAGACGGTGTGGGGCCCACAGCCCGGATGAAGCCTCAGGAAGTTTCCATCCCTGCAGAGGTAGAGCAGGAGAGGAGGGAAGACAAAGGGAAATGCTGAACCACCTCCCTACCTGAGACACACTGCTGGACCGTCCCAGCCTCCGCCACACACCTGGTCTGGAAGATGAGTGTGAAGTCCTGCTCTCGGAAGAGCACACGGGAGGCGTCCCTGTGGGCCCCCTTCACGTACACGTGCACCACCACCGAGTCCGGGCCCTTCTCATACGAGTCATTCTTGACAAACGCCAGGTTCACCATAGACTCTGGTTCTAGGTTGAGACCATGGCTTAGTGCCACCAGCCCGAGACAAGTTCCAGCCTGCTGCTGTACTCCTCCCTCCCTGCCCACCCACCAACCCTGCAACCCAGCCTGGGGCTGCCTGCCAGTCCCCAGGTTACCATCCACTAAGGCTGCAGAATCAGCTCCAACTGCCATCTCCTCTTTGACATGGTCGTCTTTCTCAGGGTCTCTGTTCCGGACCATGACAGGGGTGACCGGGTCATTCCTGGGGGACATTGTCTTCTCTACTGTCAGAAGGGCTAAATTCTTCTCTGAGCCCAGGAGACTTGTTTGAGGGTTCACTGGTGAAACATGGAGCTGCTCCTCAGCCTCAACCTAAACAAATACACAAACACACACACACACACACACACACACACACACACACACACACACAGAGGCAAGATTAGCTTTGGGTCTGGCAAGTGGTCCCCACTCTGGTTTACATTCCTTCCCCAATCTCCAAATACTCAAACAGGAAAGCAGGCACCTAACTCTTACCTGGGTAGTTGAGTCAGACAGGAAGGCTGGGGCATCCCCCTGGGGGCCAGGGCCATCCATGGACCCTTCCCCTTCTGGCCCTCTGCGGAGATGAACGGCCCTCTTGGCGCTGGGCCCTGCCTGTGCCCCAGGGCCAGCCCCTGAGCCTACCTCCCCACGGCCCTGGGCCCGCTTCTGGTTTCGGGCTTCCTGTTTAGCTCTGCGGGGCTCAGAGCTTGGCTCCAGGGCAATGGGAGACAGCTCTTGCCCGTTCTCCTGGCACTGCAGCCCTGGCACCAGCTCTTGGGTCCCTAGAGGTTTCTTCTGCCGAAGATACAACAATTAGGTCCTGCTGAATACACTGGGAATCCCCAACTGCCACCCACTCACCTGGAACTTACCATGAGAGTGGGCCATGTGAGCAGGGGCACCTTCTTGGGCAGTGCTAACTGCAGAAGACCACCCTTGCGAGCCTGCACTTTGGTGCAAGAACTTTGTATCTCAGCAAAGAAGACACCACCCCACTGCTGACCATCTGGAAAAAGAGTGGCAAAAGTAAGCTGGAGAGGGGGTATCCGAGACCTTGGGGGCTACCCTGTTCTCGGGGTACGCGGACACACCTGGAAGCCTCACCACACAGTCCGTGTCTGTGAAGGCCGCGTCAACTTCTTCCAGCCGGACGGGCCCTGCTCCCACCCGCAGCTTAACAATCACCTCATCTGCACTCTGCCTCCAATCCAACAACAATTCTACAGGGAGAGGGAGAGAGAGCAGAGGGGTCTCAACAAGGTGCTGATGGCAACAGACAGGTCCATGAGCCAAGCCTATGGCTCCAGATGGGAGCTAAATTCTCCTTTCTCTCACATAGCACTCAAAACTCCACTCAGTACTCACCATCTTTGGCAGGCTCCTTTCGAGGAATGGACACTGGCAACAACAAAAGGAACAGACAGTAATGAGTGAGCCAGATCCCAGAACCTTCTGATCTTAGCCACGCCCCTCAGGTSGGAAGCTGAGGCTCTACCCCACTTGCCATGGGTCCTTTTGTCTGAATTAAACCAGGATAAAGGAGGGAGAGACAGACCCCCATCTGCATGCCCAGTGATAAGGGAAGCTATAAGCACTCTGGAAACGGCGTTCCTACCTGTCCTAGGATCTCCATCTTTACTTTCCTGGTTTGCTCGATCCTTCTGTTTCTTCTTACTAGTGGCCTCCTCCAATCCTGGAGGCCCCCTCCTGGGGCCTGTAGCACTGGCCCCTGAAGACATCTTGAGCCGCTTGGTAGACAGCCAGAGTGCCCCAGAGTCGGCAACAGCGTCTGGGTCAGGGCTGCGGCGCTTTCTTCCCGGCCCAGCTATCTTGGCAACTCTTTGTGGCCAAATTCTTCAGCAAAGAACCAAGAGCCTAATGAAAATAGACCACGAATCACTGCCAAGGTCAAGCGATTTGCTCCCTGCCTACAACGGGGGCTCAGCAGCTCAGGGCTCTCAACCCTAACGGGCAGTGTGTTCACCKTCTGAAGCAGTCTACCGATGAGGAAATAAATAATTCAAGTAGCAGCAAATGCTCCAGACCACACCTCCTGGGTATCTACAAAAGACCCAGGACGCTGCAAGCTGCACTCAGGAAGTGCTAGGTCAAGGCAGTGACCTGGGGCCAGGATCATCCCCTGGACAGGAGCCATGGCCCCAACCCACAGGACTGCATTCTGAGCAGCCTGCTCCGCGTCCTTCACTCTCACCGGCTGCTTAGTCACCACCACACAAGTAGAAAGTGAAGGAGTTAGGCAGGAGAAAGGGAGACCAAGAAGCAGTAGCAGGAAGGCCAGACTCTGAGGCTGAAAACAGACCCAGGTGCTGCCACTAACCAGGAAGGTTCTGGTACTAAGGTGTCTATCTGCTTCCTGCCAGCTCCTATTTTTGCCAGAAACCTGCTCCTGAAACTTGATCTTTTGTTTCCACCTAAAAAAGGGATTTTCTCTCCTTGGCCTTAAAGAGGAGTGGATTAGCCGGGCGTGGTGGCGCACGCCTGTAATCCCAGCACTTGGGAGGCAGAGGCGGGCGGATTTCTGAGTTCGAGGCCAGCCTGGTCTACAAAGTGAGTTCCAGGACAGCCAGAACTACACAGAGAAACCCTGTCTCGAAAAAACCAAAAA
>BDUI01003484.1:0-16190 GCA_002335545.1 Apodemus speciosus
GGGTAGATGTGGGAACAGGGGGAGGGAAAAGGGCACGTAGGACCTTTGGGGGGCGGGGAACCAGGAAAAGGGAAATGAAATGTAAATAAAGAATATATCCAACAAAAATTWAAAAATTAAATTTTTAAAAATTAAATTAAATTTTAAGATKTTTTGAGCAAAACTACGGAGAGGGGATTGTATTCAGAAAGCTAGACATCTGTCATTACATTTAGTTATTTTAACCTTTCACTCCATTAAAAATTTAAATACCATGAGATAAACCATACTTACCTCTATTAGAAATAGTTTACCTCTTAGGCATTCTCAAACACATAATGTCTTTTTCTGGACTGGTCTGTTATTCTCTTCTTTCTGTCACATGGAGTATGCCAGCCTGCCCATGGACAAAGGCTTGRAGGAAACTTTGAGGMAAACATACTTGGGGCTCCGTGGGCATGCAWAGTTCCATCCAGAGCCAGCTTTTCAGTAAAGTAAAATAACATTTGACAATTTTCCAATATTATCCATGTGGAAGAAAAAYAGTTGAAACTTTGTGTAACTGAAGCCAGTGATCTATATGTTCATAATCAGTTTGTCTGTGTTTGCAGATGGAGGTGGAAATTTTGAAAATGTTAACAATYATATTTTCTCTTGTTAGGACATCAAAGTACWAATAAGATAAGTACTTGTAATCTAGAGGCCAACAAACAGAAAATGATAGCAAACATAAACAAAAACAAACAAACAAATCCAGAAAAGCCAGGCATAGTAGAGGCAGAACCTAAGGCAAGCCATAAAAATAAGGCAAAGACCTCCCAAGAATAATTCTTTTTCAATCCACAGAGCCAAAGAGATTTCCCTGTACAGAAAAAGCCCTCCCTCCCATGGCCATTCTGAGGCAGGATCCTGGACTCCCTGGCTGGCAAGGCTCCAGGATCCTGGGGATCTCAGCAGGGGTTGAGAAGTGGGAAGTGCTTATATTTGCAGTTTTGCCCATTGCCTATTGAGGTCACTGTTTTTCCTTTGTGGCAGTCAGTTCCAGATGAATCCCTATCACGACTACATTGCTCACTTTCTATATGGAGGAGCCCATGGTGAGAGGAGAAGTTTTAGATCTAGGAATAGTTGCAAGTGGGAGTTAAGTGGTAGGAACAAGAAGGAATACTATGAGCTGGTAGTTTTATGGGGGAGGAGCTTCCATCCCATCCTATGAAATTCTCTAAATCAGTTTAGACACTGAAATAGAATTTTCCAAGTTTAGGACATCAGTGACCCTTTTCCACTGTATATTGATGCCAGACTGGAACCGAGAGCAGAACAATTGTGAGTGACTTTATGTTTCCCAAAAGGAACTTTTTAGACTATCCTGCAAACAAGCTAAGAGTCTGTCCTTTGTCACAGATAAATTTGAATCCCACAGTGGGTACAGAAACAAAGATCAAATCCAGTCACCCAGAGGTGTATTTCAGATTGTTAATTAAACCAACATGCCAGATAGGAGGGATATCCTTAAGCTCAGTGCCTTCCAGAATCAAAAGACTGCACAGCCAGTGGCATGCCAGTGGAAGCTCTGGCTTAGCAAATCTCAAGGTAAGATTTAGTAGAATAATAGTAGTTTTCTTCTTGGTCAGGTTTTGAGATTCATTATCAGTGTTAGGTATGGGTTTCATATAGCTGTCCTAAGTCCAATTGTAAAAAGTGGTTTAATTATTCCTTAGCATTCATGCCACTTTTGTTCCAATCAATATATACTGCTAGCATGTCACAGTTGTTAGTTGAAGTTGTTAGTTGGTCTATGGATGAGGTTTATAATTAATTACTTTTCCTGTGGTATCATGTATAGCACTTTCTAGCACTAGCTAGCACTTTCTAGCTGGTCAGTATAGGTAAAACTTCTAATATTGTATCAGTGTGATTTTGAAATTTTTGTAAGGGTCCTTCATCTAAGTACAGACACTTTAATAATCATTTCTTTCCCCCCTGTGACAGGTGAAATATGTTAGAACTTAACTTAGCAAAACTCTAGCTTCCCCTGACCAAAGGGCTAAAAATGTAAACAAGGTCATACCCTGTATTTTGACGTTGCTGAAGTAAAACAGTCTAAGTTAATKGAAATTGTAGGGAAAGGTTTTAGGTCAGCTTATACTTCTCAGTAACAGTTCATCATTCAGAGATGTCAGAACAAGAACTCAAAGCAAGAACTAAGAGGATTGCTGCTTACTGGCTTGATCCATCTGGCAAGTTCTCAATTGTCTTTCTTTTTCAACCAATATTAAAGAAAGTTAGAGAAAGACACTAGAAATTAGAGACATCCATGTTCATGGATTGTTGTAGTTAACATTGTGAAAATGACCATTTTATAAAAAGACATTTATGCAACCTCATTCAAAATACTCCTCTCATTCTTGACAAAAAAASTATCCTGAAATTCTTATGGTACTACCAAAGGACTTTTGATAGACAAAATCATCCTGAGACAAAAGTACTATGCTGGAGGGATTACCATTCCAGACACCAAGTTATATTAGAAAGCTATAATAATAAAGACAATATTGTATTAGTACAAATCAAACTAGATTAATGAAAGAAAGTTAAAGTCCCAAACATAAATTTGCTTAACTACAATCATCTAATATTTGTCGRTGATGCCAACATTATAAACTGTGTAAAAGGCATCACCTGCAACAAATGGTGCTGGGAAAACTGGGTATCTGTGTGAAGAAGAGTGAAATAAGAKCCATATTAATCAGCAGGCCCCCAAACCTAACTTGATCCAAATTGTTCTAAAACCTGAATGTAACACCTGAAAACAGTAAAACTGTATTAGTCAGGATTCTGTCCTTCCTACCTTCTTTCCTTCTTTCCTTCCTTCCTTCCTTCCTTCCTTTCTTTCTTTCTTTCTTTCTTTCTTTCTTTCTTTCTTTCTTTTTCTTCCTTTCTCTTCCTTCTTTCCTTCCTTCCTTCTTTCCTTTGTTCCTTTGTTCATTCCTTCCTTCCTTCCTTTTTTCCTTCCTTCCTCCCTTCTCTCTCCTCTTCCTTCCTTTCTTCCTTCCTCTCTTTCTCTCTTTCTCTCTCTCATTCTTTCTTCCATTTATCCCTTATCTGTCTGTCTGTCTGTCTGTCTGTCTGTCTGTCTGTCTGTCTGTCCGTCTGTGTACCTGATGTGCTAAGGGGAATCCCTGAAGTTTGGAAAGTCATGAGTATCCTACCTTTGTCACCTATTCATTGGCTCCTGTATAATTGTGCTGCTCTTCTCTGGTGCTTGTAAAATAAGGGGGGAAGAGTGTTGTTGTCTGGACCTATAGAGAAGTCAGAAGATATTCTCTTATAGCATGAAGTAAAAGTATACASTTGCAGATGCAATGTAGACAAAGAAAYATTCCTTGAAATGTGTATCTTCATGTACTATCATGGTTTTAAATTTTTGGAGGATTCTTAAAGTTATTTGTGGTCATATAATTAATGATTTTGAACAGAAGAAATAAATATTTATAGTTAGACTAACTTCTTTGATAATTCTATTACAGAATATTTATTTTAAGCTTCCTTATAATTATCTTTTCTCCTATTTCAGATTCTKGACTTTCCAAGTTCTCCCCCACCACCTTAGAACTCCACATCCAGCTATATTTCATCTACTCGAAAGCAGCCCTTTCTAGTTATAGACACTAAACCTATTTCTTGATTTTTTTTAAAGATTATGATATCTCTATAGTAATGTATCACAACTAAATTATTTCCCACTGTTAATGACTACAGAAGATTATAACATAACTACATATTCCATTTAGTGTTAGGTAAACAAGATGTTTTTGTTTCTGTATATATTCAAAGACATGAGTTGGAAAGTAAAGGGGCAGAAATGTTTAAAAGTTGGGGAAATACATGTATGAAACAGAAGGAATCATGAGTTTTGTAGATTACATATTCTTTTTTATTAGATATTTTCTTTATTTCCATTTCAAATATTATCCCCTTTTCTTGTTTCCCCTCTGTAACCCCCCCCATCCCATCTCCCTTGCCCCTGCTCACCAACCCACCTACTTCCATTTCCYTGTCCTAGCATTCCCCTACACTGGGTCATTGAGTCTTCACAGGAACAAGGGCATTTCTTCTCATTTATGTCTGACAGGGCCATCCTCTGCTACATATGTGGCTGGAGACATGAATCCTTCCATGTCTATTCTTTGGTTGATAGTTTAATCCCTGAGGGCTGCTCTGGAGGTACTGGGTGGTTCATATTGTTGTTTCTCCTATGGGTTACAAACCCCTTCAGCTCCTTGGGTCCTTTCTCTAGCTCTTCTACTGGGGACGCTGTGCTCAATCCAATGGTTGGCTGAGAGGAACTACATCTGTATTCATCAGGCACTGGCAGAACCTCTCAGGAGACAGCTGTATCATGCTCCTGTCAGCTAGTACTTGTTGGCATAAACAATATACTGTATATGGGATGGATCCGCAGGTRGGGAAGTCTCTGGATGGCCTTTCCTTCAGTCTCTGCTCCATACATGGTCTCTGTATATCCTCCCATGGGTATTTTGATCCCCTTTCTAAGAAGGACCAAAGTAATGACACTTTGGTTTTTCTTCTTGAGYTTCACGTGGTCTGTGAATTTTTTCTTGGGTATTCTGAGCTTTGGGCTAATATCTACTTATCAGTGAGTGCATAACGTGTGTGTTCTTTTGTGATTGCGTTACTTCACTCAGGATGATATTTTCCAGTTCCATTCATTTGCCTAAGAATTTCATGCATTTATTGTTTTAAATAGCTGAGTAGTAAGTATTCCATTGTGTAAATGTACTACATTTWCTGTATCCATTCCTCTGTTGAAGGACATCTGGGTTCTTTCCAGCTTCTGGCTATTATAACAGGAGTTATTAGAAGTCAGTTCCTGCTTTGATCTATTAATATAATCAGKTTTCATGTTCTATTTTAAATTCTCTCCTCACAAATACTTCTGTCAGACTGCCCTAAGAAGCTGCTTCTGATTCTTTGCATCTTACTGTGCCTTATGGGGTAGATGTAAAATCCCAGCAAATTGCTTCCAGCAAATATCTTTCCTGCCTGTAAAGATTCTTCCTGAGAGGAGTCTAAGAACTGTGTCTTCTAAAAATTAACATTAAGGAAAAAAGTTCAGAAAAAAGTCACACTTTTTCAAATCAAAGTTGTTCTGTTATATGATTTTCACATAATATACTCTTCTTCCAAATTCTATACTCCTTAAACATTTCTGAATATCTTAGTGAACTTGTTTTAATGGATTACATGATAAAAACCCTAATTAGTTACTTGTTTGGTTCTGACAAATTGGAGACATGAAATACAAAATTATTCTTTGAAATTTGTTCTGAAAGATAATTAAGATTGTCCATCATTTACTGCCCTATGTGCAAACTACCCAGTGACACTCAAACAGAGATGAAGAAATAAGCAGCTATAGTCCAAGGAGATACTGATTTTTATAGTTGCTAGAAATAACAAAAAGAATCCTTTTAAGACATGATTTAGTGTTTGCAAATTGTTATAGTCTAATATTCCTTGTAGTTTGCTTTCTAATTTTCTTATTTCTATACATGGCAGCAAACTATAGAATAAGGAATAAGTTGAGATAAAATACAACATAGTAACTGTGTAGGGAAAAAGATAATTCCCACAGTTTAAAATTATATTGTACACAATCTTTCTAAACTTGATTATTTTGAGGTTCTTCAAATTTCTCTCTTCTCTCTCTCTCTCTCTCTCTCTCTCTCTCTCTCTGTATGTGTGTGTGTATGTATGTGTGTCAATGAAATTTCTGTCATTAATAACACTACTAGCTGTGTATGAACATTAATCAATATATGAGATTTTTCATGAGGAGAGACTTCATAAAGAACTGAATGGAAAAAAATAAAACTTTTTATTTCTTCTAAATTTCCCAGGATTTTGACTTTACAGAGTTTGTCATCAGACTGGATGAGATAATGTGGGGTTACTTGTGGTGAGGGTCCATCTTATAGGTTTCCTAAATTACATGAATCCAGAGCTGTTTCCCATTGTGGTCATAAATTTCATAAATTTATAACATATTTAGCCAAGGGCAAAACAGGAATTACACGCTTCACTAAATTTTCAAGAGTGAACAGAATCATCGAGAACATCAAGCAATAGAGTTACTAGGACTACGTGTTCTTTCCATATTTCTCCTCTGTTCAGAGATGAATATTGGTGGGCCTCTCAAAAGAATGTACTAGCATTCTCTGATTAAGGTTTTTTATAACTAAATACAAGACATTTTATGGCATATTTTGTAATTTTGAATAACTTAAGAAACTCCATGCACAGAAATATAAAATGTATAAACATTGAAAATTGAACTGTGATTGAAAAAGCAAGCCAAACTTATTTAACTGATTCATTTCTATTCTGTTTCTCTTCAGATAACTGAAGACAACTCTCTTCCAAAGTCAATGAATGAAACAAATTACTCTCGGGTGACAGAGTTTGTGCTTTTAGGCCTGTCTAGTTCAAAGGAGCTCCAACCTTTCCTGTTTCTCATATTCTCCTTGCTATACCTAGCAATACTACTGGGCAACTTCCTCATCATCCTCACAGTGACTTCAGACTCACGACTTCATACCCCCATGTACTTTCTGCTTGCAAACCTATCTTTTATAGATATATGTGTAGCCTCTTTTGCTACCCCCAAAATGCTTGCTGATTTTCTGGTTGAACGAAAAACTATATCTTTTGAAGCCTGCTTGGTTCAGATTTTCTGTGTCCATCTATTTGCTGGTGGTGAGATGGTACTTCTTGTATCCATGGCCTATGATCGCTATGTTGCAATATGTAAGCCCCTCCACTACATGACAATCATGAGTCGCCGTGTATGTATCACTCTAGTCATCATCCCCTGGTTTGTAGGTTTCATACATACAGTTAGCCAGTTGGCATTCACTGTTAACTTGCCATTTTGTGGTCCTAACCAGGTGGACAGTTTCTTCTGTGATCTTCCACTGGTGACCAAGCTAGCTTGCACAGACACTTATGTTATCAGCTTACTAATAGTTGCAGACAGTGGAGTTCTTACCTTGAGTACATTTGTCTTCTTAGTTATCTCCTACACTGTGATTCTCATTACTGTTAGGAATCGCTCCTCTGCTAGCATGGCCAAGGCCCGATCCACCCTAACTGCTCACATCACTGTAGTCATACTATTCTTTGGACCATGTATCTTTATCTATGCATGGCCCTTTAATGGCTATTCAGTTGACAAAGTCCTTGCTGTGTTCTACACCATCTTCACACCCATTTTAAACCCACTTATCTATACTCTGAGAAACAAAGAGGTAAAAGCAGCTATGGCAAAGCTGAGGGGTCGCTATCTGAAACCTGGATAGGTGTCTGCATTGATAAGAAATGTTCTGTTTTTGTAAAAACAGAAAAAAAGTAAAATTACAGTACTGATAGCATTTTTGTTGCTCTTCTAAGATATTTCTAAAATGGAATTCCTTTTATTTCTAAAGGTAGTCATTTAACACATGGAACAATTTAAAAGTTACACCAATATTAATAAGCTGAGCACATTTCATAACATTTAATATTCTTCCAATTAATTTTGCCCTTTCCTATTTCTTTTTAATTTTAAAATTAAGATGGTTTTAAAAGTAAAGGTTGTCTTTTATGTGAATACAACTATGGCATTTATTGTACTGTAAATATATTTTGCCTTGTGAGGTTGGAAAATAAAGTTTATATTCAATCTATCAAGTAAATTTATTCTTTGTAAAAAAAAGGAATTGCATTTTATAAAACAAGAGTTTAAAAACAAAAGAAGATTGTTGTTTTTCTAGTTCTAAGTTCATTATACATAATACAGCTTTTTGATAATCCCATGTGCTGACTCAATTTTAATATTTACAGTTTTTTTTGCATTTAATGGCCCAACTGCATAGGATTTAGTATTCAGTACCAGGTTCTGAAATATTTGGGAGTGGTTTTTGTACAAAGGAATCTAATTAAATGGAGATGAATCACAATAGGTAAGAACATGAACAGATTCCTTAGGAAATCCAAAGAGATTATGAAGAATGTCAATTCCTGGAGCAAATTTTTGCATCTCATAAGCAAAGCTCTAATACTGCATAAGGAAACAGATCATTAGATATTACAGAAACTTTATAAGGACCAATGGTTCTTGCCATAGCTTATCTAATAGCCAGGTTGCTAGAACTACCCATTATTTAGGAACTCACAATTTCTATCAATAAATATAAGAAATCATCATATGCACACAGGAACTGAGGAGCAGCCTGGGACAGGATCCTCCCAGTTTCCACCTGTGTCTGGAGCTTATCCTGTGCTACAGTGCTCCATATCCAAATATCACCATGGGGGAGAGCTGATCTCCTGAGAGTGCTGGCATACCTGTAATCACAGGTAAGACCACCACTTTTGCTCAAATTCTTGGCACAAGAGGAACCATCCCAGAGTCATAAGGACACGGGAACCAAGGAACAGCCTGGAATAGTATCCTTCTGGTATTGAGCTCCAACCTGGGGCTGTTCCTGTGCCACAGCTACACATACCCAAATTCATCCCAGGGAGAACTGGTCTCCTAGGAGTACTGATGCACAGGCTGACAGGAGGGACATGCCACAGTCAGATACAGCAAGACCAGCTAACACCAGAGATATCTAGATAGTGAGAGGCAAGTGCATGAAGATAAGCAACAGAAACCAAGGCCACTTGGCATCATTAGAATCCAGTTCTTCCACCACAGTGAGCCCTGGATACCCCAAAACACCAGAAAAGGGAGACTGATTTAAAGTCACATCTCATGATGATGATACAGGACTTTGAGAACTTAAAGAAATGCAGGAGAACACAGGTAAACAGGTAGAAGCTCTTAAGAGGAAACACAAAAATCCCTTAAAGAATTACAGGAAAACACAAACAGGTGAAGAAATTGAACAAAATTATTCAGGATCTAAAAATGGAAGTAGAATCAATAAAGAAATCACAAAGGGAGACAACCCTGGAGATAGAAAACCTGGGAAAGAGATCAGGAGTCATAGACACAAGTGTCACTAACAGAATACAAGAGATACAAGAGAGAATCTCAGGTGCAGCAGATGCCATAGAAAATATTAGCATAGCAGTCAAAGAAAATGCAAAATGCAAAAAGCTCCCAACTCAAAACATACAGGAAATCCAGAACACATTAAGACCAAACCTAAGGGTAATAGGTATAGAAGGCAACAAAGATTCCCAAGTTAACAAAGATTCCCAAGTTCAACAAAATTATAGAAGGAAACTTCGCTAACCTAAAAAAAGAGATACCCATGAACATATAAGAAGGCTACAGAACTCCAAACAGACTGGACCAGAACAGAAAGTCCTCACAGGACATAATAATCAAAACACCAAATGCACTAAACGAAGAAAGAATATGAAAAGCAGTAAGGGAGAAAGGTTAAGTAACTTATGAAGGCAGACCTATTAGAATTACACCAGAATTCTCACCAGAGACTATGAAAGTTAGAAGATCCTGGGCAGATCTCATACAGACCATAAGAGAACACAAGTGCCAGCCAAGACTACTGTAACCAGCAAAACTCTCAATCACCATAGATAGAGAAACCAAGATATTCCATGACAAAACTGAATTTACACAATATATTTCCACAAATCCAGCCCTACAAAGGATAATAGAGAGAAAATGCAAATACAAGATGAAAAACTATACCCTAGAAAAAGCAAGAAAGTAATAGTCTTTCAACAAACCTAAAAGAAGATAGCCTCACAAACATAATTCCACCTCTAACAACAAAAATAACAAGAAGCAACGATCAATATTCCTTAATATCTCTTAACATCAATGGATTCAATTCCCCAATAAAAAGACATAGATTAAAAGACTGGATAAGTAAACAGGACACAGCATTTTGCTGCATACAGGAAATGCACCTCAGTGTTTCAAAACAGACACCTCCTCTGAATAAAGGACTGAAAAACAATTTTCCAAGTAAATGGTCCCAAGAAATAAGCTGGAGTAGCCATTCTAATATTGACTAAAATTGACTTTCAATCAAAAGTTATCAAAAAATAAGGAAGGAAACTTCACACTCATCAAAGGATAAATCTACCAAGAAGAATTCTAAATTCCAAACATCTATGTTCCAAATGCGAGGGCAAACACATTCATAAAAGAAACTTTATTAAGCTCAAAGCACCAAACACAATAATAGTGGGAGACTTCAACACCCCACTCTCATTAATGGATAGATCTTCTGGTATATGCCTGGGAGTGGTATAGCTGGGTTCTCTGGTAGTACTATGTCCAGTTTTCTGAGGAACCACCAAACTCATTTCTAGAGTGGTTGTACCATCTTACAATCCTACCAGCAGTGTAGGAGTGTTCCTCTTTCTCCACATCCTCATCAGCCCTGCTGTCACCAGAGTTTTGATCCTAGTTATTCTTACTTGGGTGAGGTGGAATCTCAGGGTTGTTTTGATTTGCATTTCCCTGATGACTAAGGATATTGAACAATTTTTTAGGTGCTTCCCAGCTATTCAGTATACCTCAGTTGAGAATTCTTTATTTAGCTCTGTACCTCATAATAGTGTTATTTGGTTCTCTGGAGTCTAACTTCTTGAGTCCTTTGAATATATTGGATATTAGCCCTCTGTCAGATGTAGAGTTGGTAAAGATCTTTTCTCCATTTGTTGGTTGCTCTTTTGTCTTATTGACGGTGTTCTTTGTCTTACAGAACCTTTGTAAATTTACGAGGTCCCATTTGCCAATTCTTGATGTTAAAGCATGAGCAATTGGTATTCTGTTCAGGAAATTTTCCGCTGTGCCCATGTGCTCAAGGCTCTCCCCCACTTTCTTTTCTATTAGTTTCAGTGTGTCTGGTTTTATATGGAGGTCCTTGATCCACTTGGACTTGAGCTTTGTACAAGGGAATACGAATGGATCAATTTGCAGTATTCTGCAAGCTAACCGGCAGTTGAATTAGCACCATTTGTTGAAAAGGCTATCTTTTCCACTGGATGGATTTAGCTCCTTTGTTAAAGATGAAGTGACCATAGGTGTGTGAGTTCATTTCTGGGTCTTTGATTCTATTTCATTGACCTACCTGCCCGACACTATACCAGTACCATGCAGTTTTTATCACTATTGCTCTGTGATTGCTTGAAGTCGGGGATATTGATTCCCCCAGAAGTTCTTTTATTGTTGAGAATATATTTAGCTGTCCTTTTTTTGTTGTTGTTATTCCAGATGAATTTGAGAATTGCTCTTTCTAATTCTATGAAGAATTTATTTCGAATTTTGGTGGGGATTGCACTGAATCTGTAGATTGCTTTTTGCAAAATGGCAATTTTTACTATATTAATCCTGCCATCCACGAGCATGGGGCATCTTTCCATCTTCTGAGGTCTTCTTCACTTTCTTCAGAGACTTGAAGTTCTTGTCATACAGATCTTTCACTTCTTTGGTTAGAATCACATTGAGATACTTTATATTGTTTGTGACAATGGTAAAGGTTGTTTCCCTAATTTCTTTCTCAGYCTGTTTATCCTCTGAGTATAGGAAGGGTACTGATCTGCTTGCGTTATTTTTATATCCGGCAAATTTGCAGAAGTTTTTATCAGCTGTAGGAGTTCTCTGGTTGAATTTTTGGGATTGCTTAAGTATACTATCATATCATCTGCAAATAGTGATAGTTTGACGTCTTTCTTTCCAATTTGTATCCCTTTGACCTCCTTTTTTGTCTAATTGTTCTAGCTAGAACTTCAAGTGGTATATTGATTAGATATGGAGAGAGAGGACAGCCTTGTCTAGTCCCTGATTTTAGTGGGATTGCTTCAAGTTTCTCTCCATTTAGTTTGATGTTGACTACTGGTTTGCTGTATATTGCTTTTACTATGTTNGTGGTATATTGATTAGATATGGAGAGAGAGGACAGCCTTGTCTAGTCCCTGATTTTAGTGGGATTGCTTCAAGTTTCTCTCCATTTAGTTTGATGTTGACTACTGGTTTGCTGTATATTGCTTTTACTATGTTTAGGTATGGGCCTTGAATTCCTGATCTTTCCAAGACTTTTAACATGAAGGGATTCTGAAATTTTTAAATGCTTTTACAGCATCTTATGAAATGACCATGTGGTTCTTTTTATCTTTGAGTTTGTTTATGTAGTGGATTACGTTGATGGATTTCTGTATATTGAACTGTCTCTACATCCCTATGATGAAGCCTATCTGATCATGGTGGATGACTGTTTGATCTGTTCTTGGATTTGGTTGGAAAGAATATTATTGAGTATTTTTGCATTAATATTCATTAGGGAAATTGGTCTGAAGCTCTCTTTCCTTGTTGGATCTTTGTTTGGCTTTTGTATCAGCATACTTTTGGCTTCATTGAACAAGTTGGGTAGTGTTCCTTCTGTTTCTATATTGTCGAATAGTTTGAAGAGTATTGGTATTAGACTTCTTTGAAGATATGACAGAATTCTGCACATCTGGTCCTGTGCTCTATTTGGTTGGGAGACTTTCAATGACTGCTTCTATTTCTTTAGGGGTTATGGGTCTGTTTAGATGGTCTATCTGATCCTGATTTAACTTTGGTATTTGTTATCTGTCTAGGAAGTTGGCCATTTCATCCAGATTTTCCAGTTGTGTTAAGTATAGGCTTTTGTAGTAAGATCTGATGATGTTTTTTGAATTTCCTGTTTCTGTTGAATTTTCTGTTTCCTGTTTCCATTTTCTGTTGTTCTCCCTTTTCATTTCTGATTTTGTTAATCTGTATACTGTCTTTGCGCCCTCTGACTAGTCTGTCTACAAGTTCATCTATCCTTTTGATTTTCTAAAAGAATCAGCTCCTGTTTTTATTGACTCTTTGTATAGTTCTTTTTGTTTCTACTTGGTTGATTTCAGCCCTGAGTTTGAATATTTCCGGCCATTTACTCCTCTTGGCTGTATTAGCTTCTTTTTGTTCTAGAGCTTTCAGGTGTGCTGTTAAGCTGCTATTGTATGCTCTCCAGTTTCTTTTTGGGGGCATTCAGAGCTGTTTTCCTCTTAGCATTTCTTACATTGTGTCCCATAAGTTTGGGTATGCTGTGTCTTCATTTTTGTTAAGTTCTAAAAAGTCTTTGATTTCTTTCCTCATTTCTTCCTTGACCAAGGTATCTTTGAGTTGAGCATTGTTCAACTTCTGTGTGTATGTGGCTTTTTGTTTTTTATGTTCCTATTGAAGACCATCCTTAATCTGTAGTGATCTGATAGGAGGCATGGAGTTATTTCAATCTTCTTAAATCTGTTGAGGTCTGTTTTGTGATCAATTATATGGTCAATTTTGGAAAAGGTACCTTGAAGTACTGAGAAAAAGATATATTCTTCTGATTGAGGATGAAATGTTCTATAGATATCTCTTAAATCCATTTGGTCCATAACTTCTGTGAGTTTTACTGTGTCTCTGTTTAGTTTGTGGTTCCCTGATCTGTCCATTGATGAGAGTAGGTTACTGAAGTTCCCCACAATTATTGTGTGAGGTCCAATGTGTGCTTTGAGCTTTAGAAAAATGTCTTTTATGAATGTTGGTGCTCTTGAATTTGGAGCATAGATGTTCAGAATTGAGAGTTCTTCTTGGTAGATTTTTTTTTCCTTTGATGAGTATGAAGTGTTCTTCCTTATCTTTTTTGATCATTTTTGGTTGAAAATCTATTTTATCTGATATTAGAATGGCAATTCCAGCTTGTTTCCTGAGACCATTTGCTAGAAATATTGTTTTCCAGCCTTTTACTCTGAGGAAGTGTTTGTCTTTGACACTGGTGTAGGTTTCCTGTATGCAGGAAATGTGGAGTCCTGTTTATATATCATGTCTATTAGTCTATGTCTTTTTATTGGGGGAAATGAATCCATTGATGTTAAGAGATATTAAGGAATAGTGACTGTTGCTTCCTGTTATTTTTGATGCTATTTTTATGTTTGTGTGGTTATCTTCTTTTGGATTTGTTGAAAGAAGATTACTTTCTTGCTTTATCTAAGGTGCAATTTTCCTCCTTGTGTTGGCGTTTTTCATCTATTATCCTTGGTAGGGCTGGATTTGTGAAAAAATATTGTGTAAATTTTGTTTTATCATGGAATATCTTGGTTTCTCCATCTATGGTAATTAAGAGTTTTGCTGAGTATAGTAGTCTGGGCTGGCATTTGTGTTCTCTTAGGGTCTGTTTGAGATCTGTCCAGTATTTTTTAGCTTTCATCATCTCTGATGAGAAGTCTGGTGTAATTCCGATAGGTCTGCCTTTATAAGTTACTTAACCTTCCCCCTTTACTTTCTTTCTTTGTTTAGTGCATTTGATCTTTTGATTATTATGTGCCAGGAGGACTTTCTGTTTTGGTCCAGTCTGTTTGGAATTCTGTAGGAATTCTTGTATGTTCATGAGCATCTCTTTCTTTAGGTTAGGGAAGTTTTCCTCTATAATTTTGTTGATGATATTTACTGGTCCTTTAAGTTGTAAATCTTCATTCTCTTCTATACTTATAATCCTTAGGTTTGGTCTTCTCAATGTGTCTTAGATTTATTGGATGTTTTGGGTTAGAAGCTTTTTGCATTTTGCATTTTCTTTGACTGTTGATTCATTGTGTTTGTTCTATGGTATCTTTAGCACCTGAGATTCTTTCTTCTATCTCTTGTATTCTGTTGTTGATGTTTGCATCTATGACTCCTGATTTCTTTCCAAGGTTTTCTATCTCTATAATTCTCTCCCTTTGTGATTTCTTTGTTGTTTCTACTTCCATTTTTAGGTCCTGGATGGTTTTGTTCAGTTCCTTCACTTGCTTGTGTTTTCCTATAATTCTTTAATGGATTTTTGTGTTTCCTCTTTAAGGGCTTCTACCTGTTGACCCATGCTTTCTTGTATTTCTTTGAGGGAGTTTTTATATCCTTCTTGAAGTCCTATGTCAGCATCATGAGATGTGATTTTTAAATCCAGATCTTGCTTTTCCAATGTGTTGGTGTATCCAGTACTTGTTGTTGGAGAACTGGGTTCATATGCTGCCATGGTGCCTTGGTTTCTCTTGGTATTGTTCTTGCATTTTCCTTTCACCATCTGGCTATCTTTGGTGTTATTTGGTCCCACCATCTCTGGCTAGAGCTTATCCCTCCTGTGGGTCTAGAAGTCTATCTCAACAACCCTGGGAGACCAGCTCTTCCCTTGCACAGAGGGCTGTGGCTCAGCCTGTCTCCTGGGTTCAGATGGAGCCTGGAAGTACCCTGTCCCAGCTGCTTTGCCACTCCTGTGTTCCTTACACTCCTGGATGTACCTGCCTGCATAGTCACAAGAGAGAAAATGGTGGTTTCATCTCCGAACCTGGGAGTCAAAGCATTCCCTGGAGACCTGTTCTCCCCTTGCAAGATCGGTGCACAGACAGCTGTGGCATGGCCCAGCTCCTGGGTGCAGATGGAACCCAAAAGGACCCTGTAACAGCTGCTCTGCCATTCCTGTGTTCCCTATTCTCCTGGCTGTACCTGCCTGTACAGACACTGGAGAGAAAATGATATATATTGATAACTTCTTAATTTAACTTGCTTGTGCTTTCAGAATCTTCTCTGACCACAGCAGTATATACCACTTCCATTTCTCTACTTTATGTCTTTTTTTTTATTTGTTTTTGTTTTTTTTTCCGAGACAGGGTTTCTCTGTATAGCCCTGGCTGTCTTGGAAATCACTCTGTAGACCATGCTGGCCTGGAACTCAGAAGTCTGCTTGCCCCTGCCTCCTAGAGTGCTGGGATTACAGGTGTGTGCCACCACTGCCCGGCTTCTACTTTATGTCTTCATGGGTCAGTCAATACCAAGATCATGATGGGAAACTCATGTTGCATGGTAAATTTGTATTTATTAAATATTTAGTTTTTATTAAGGCCCATTTTCAGACACTTTCAGATGTCTACCAACGAAAAAATTTTCTCATGACAATTATCACAATAAAGCTTGAGGTGTGACTACATTGACACTCCTTTTGTGAAGTACATGTCTATTTCAAAGTACCTGTGACCTTTTCCATAAGCATGAGATCTACTGATTGAGTACCTAGTTATCTCCAGGTAGTAAAAGATCTTTTCCCAATTTGTAGGTTGCTGATTTGTCCTTTTGACAGTGTCTTTTGCCTTACAGAAACTCTGTAGTTTTATAAGGTCCCATTTGTCTATTCTTGATCTTAGGG
>BDUI01003484.1:37812-56687 GCA_002335545.1 Apodemus speciosus
ATCTATCTATCTATCTATCTATCTATCTATCTATCTATCTATCTATCTATCATCTATCTCTATTAGTTTAACAATCTTTTATGCAATATATTTTATGAGGTTTCTAACAYCCCTAGCTCTTCCTTGACATTCCCAACCCTCTTACCTACTCATCTTTATATTCTCTTTTCTCTCTTAAAAAAAAATAAAACAAAATATTAACTCCCTAAAACATCAACATCAAAATCAGAATAAACAAACAAAAGCCAAAAATAAAAATAAAAATAAAAATAATTAATCTAATTTAATATTGAGCAACTGCTCCTGCACATGAGTCTGCCTTAGAATATGGTTTATATACTCAGTGAGATTACATTTGGAAACAAAACTAATTTTTCCTTTGCCACTGAGTATGAATTGCAAACTGATTAAAAAACAAAAAAAAACTTAACCTTCTTGGTTAATGTTGGGACTCTGTGTCTACTTCCCCTCTCAGTGCTGGAATCTCATCTGGCTTAACTTGTGTATGTCTAATTTGTACTGCTGGTCTCTATTAGTCAATATGTGCATTACTCCCACTGTATCTGGAAAACACTAATTTAATAGAGTCACCTTTGGCTTGTACAGTCTTCTTTCCTCTTCTGCACTTCTTCAGAAATCTATGTGCCTTGAGAGGATGGGTTTGATGAAAACATAAGATTTAGGACAGGATACTCTAAAGTCTTTTATTCTCTATACATTGTTCATTTATGGGTCTCTGTGTTAATTCTCGTCTACTAAAAGAAGAGACTTTTCTGATGTGTGTTGAATGAGGCACTCCTCTGTGAGTATAGAGGAATAACATTAGGATTTCCTATATTTCTTAAGCAGAATAATAATAGTATGCTTTGCCCTAAGCCCATGACCTATCCAGTCATAGATTCCTGGCCACTTTAGCAATACTGGGTATGGGTTCAATCTCAGGGAATTTGCCTCCAATCACAAAGTAGTTGGTTTCTCACATAAACTTTGTGCTACTATTGAGCTAGTATGTCATACAGATAGGTTACTGTTGCAAGTCTCAGCACATGTAGCTAGGTGATTAACTTTCTCCCCTAGTAGAATGTAGAGTTTCTTCCAGAACCATGAGTTCTAGTAAGGAGGAATGAATTTTTTTCTAGTTAGGCACCAGCTCAGCTTTCTTAGTTGAAGACATAAGTATTGTTCTTAGCAATAAATCCTTACCATCAAATTGTAAAGAGCAGACAAAACCTTGACATTAGTCTGTGAGAATTTACTTGGTGGCATAAAGCATCTTGGCACAGGCAATATCTAGGGGGAATGGTGAGAGTCATGAAGCTAGCATAGCTATTTAACAAAGTACCAGCAAAGCTGAGTCAGATGCTGCAGTTCCTGACCTGATGCCCTTTACTTTTCTATTTGAGTCTCTGTATATTGTACCGTGATGGTTACAGGGAGGAACTATTAGCACAATGATTAACTAATATCTTCTCTAATAAAATATTTTCTGTATTTCCCTGAAAAAGTCCTGAATGAACTATCTCCTCCTTTCAAGGAAGTAGCCTTAGTTGACCATACTTGGAGACTTTTCTCTGTTCCTTGGAGCTTAAAATTTTATACCCATATATGAAGGTAATTGACTTTTGGAATCTAGATTACCTCAATCAGAATGTTATTTTTCCATTTTCATCCAATTATCTGAAAAGTTCCCAGTTTAATAGCTGAGTAATATTTCATTATAAAAAGTTACTATTCATTCATCAGGTGATATGCGTCAAAGCTGTTTCTAATTTCAGTCTATACAGAATACAGCAATGAACATGAATGAACAAGTATCTGTCTCTACAGAAGGATGTAGGGTGTAGTCCCAAGAGGAATACTGCTGGGTCTGAGGAAGACACATTCCAGATTCCTGAGGAGCTGACACACTGATTTCCATGGAGGCTATACTAGTTGGAATCTCACCAGCAGTAGTGTCCCACTGTGCCTGAATTGTCATCGGCACTTGTCTTATTGATCTATTCTTACTGGCTATTCTGACTTTTGCAAGATAAAAATCTCAAAGTCTCTTAAATTTCATTTTCCTATAGGTTAATAATGTTGAACTTCTCTTATTAAGTGATTCTCCATCATTTGTGTTTCATCTCTTGAGRACTCTGATTAGTTCTGAACCTCTTTTTAATTGAATGATCCTTTTTCAATGTTCATATTTTTAGTTTTTTTATTTTTAGATACTAAAAGTTTTCTGATTCTGAAAGGTGCTATTTTGCTTTGATGATGATGTTCTTTGCCATATCAAGGGTTTTAGACCACATTAGGGCTCAGTTATTAGTTGTTTAACTTGCTGGTGCTATTACGGTCCTGTACAAAAAATAGTTTTTCTTTGCCAATGAGTTCAATATTATTACCAACTTTCTCTTTTGTCAGATTCAGGTTATTTGAGCTGGTGTTGACGTTCTTGATCCTATTGGGACTGAATTTTGTGTAGGGTGACAAATGTGGATTTACTTGGATTATTCTTCATAYAGCCATCTAGTTAAATCAGTTCCATTTACTGAAGATGTTGTCTTTTCTGCAGTATATATTTATTCTTGCTTCTTTAATAAACAGCAGGTTTTTGGAGGTATGTAGAACCATGACTATGTTTTCGATTTGATTCCTTTATCATATTTTTGTGCCAATATCATGCTGTCTTAAATGTGTTATTATAGTTCTATAACACAACTTGAAATATGGGGCAGCAATACCTCCAGCAATTCTTTTTTTTTCTTTTAATTCGGGATTGTTTTAGCTACTTCAGTTTTTTGTGTTCTGCATAAAGTTGAAGCTTGTATTTTTAATTTCTGTGTTGGAATTTTGTGTTGAAATTTTGATTGGAGTTTTGTTGCATCAGTAGTTGGTTTTGGTAGAATGAGCATTTTCACTATATTAATCTTCCTTATCCAAGAGCATGAGACATTTTTCCATCATCTATCATTTCTTTACAATTTCTTTCTTCAATGACTTAAACTTTTATTAAACATGTCTTTCACTGGCTTGACTAGAGTTAACACAAGTTTTTTTTCAGGCTACAGTACTAGTTGTTTAACGTGCTTGTGCTATTACGGTCCTGTACAAAAAATWTTTTTTTCTTTGCCAATGAGTTCAATATTATTCCCAACTTTCTCTTTTGTCAGATTCAGGTTATTTGATCTGGTGTTGACGTTCTTGAGGCTGTTGGGACTGAATTTTGTGTAGGGTGACAAATGTGGATTTACTTGGATTATTCTTCATATAGCCATCTAGTACAGATGGCTATATGTACTAGTAATAGTACAGAAAGGTACTATTTCTTGGATGACTTTGTATGTTTTTCATCGTACATGGACTACTAGTTTTAGGGTGTTTATTTGGTATCCTGATACTTTTTAGAAAGTGTTTATCAGCTGTAAACATTTTCTAGTGGCATCTTTAGGGTCTTTTATGTATAAAATCATATCATCTTAAAATAAGGATACTTTAAATGCTTTCTTCTCCAGTCATATCCACTTGCTCTTTTTCAGTTGTCTTATTGCTACAGCTAAGATTACAGGCTATTTGGAGAGAGAGTGTCTTATTCCTGATGTTAGTGGAAATGTTTTGTTTAGTGCATTGTTTTTGTTTGCCTATTTCTATTTCATTGATTTAAGCCTAATTTTTTATTATTTCTTGCCATCTACCCCGTTTGGGTATTAATTGCTCATGTTTTTCTTGTGATTTATCCAGTTTGTTTGTTTGTTTTAATGYAATAATAGTGCTATGAACTTGCTGTATGTTTGGGCATACTGTATTTTTTCTTTAATTGTAAAAAGTTTTGAGTTATTCCTCTTAGATTTTGTCTTGACTTAATTTTCATTCAGCAGTGAGTTACTTAGTTTCCATGAGTTCGTATGTTTTCTGCTGTTTCTGTTACTGTTGATATTCAGTTTTAATCAAGTTGGTTAGATAAGATGCTAGTTATTATATTTTCTTTTATCAGTTGAGACTTGCTTTATGTCCACATATGTCATTAGTTTTGAAGAAAGCTCTGTGAAATTATGGGAAGACAGAGTGTTTGGGTGAAATGTTCTGTAAATGTCTGCTTAGGTCATTTAATTTATGGTGTTCTTTAATTCCACTTTTTCTCTATTTAGTTTTGTCTTGTTTTGGTTCTTGATCTATTTGTGAGAGTGGAGTACTGAACTCACCCACTATCATAGTTTAAGAATCCATATATGATTTTTTTATGGTAAAGCTTCTTTTATTGACCTTAGTACACTGGTGTTTGGCATGTTAATGCTTGTAGTTATAATATTCTCTTGGTAGTGGCTTTTTACCTTAATGAGTATGTAAGGTCCTTCTCAATTTTATCATTACTTTTGGAGGCTATTTTAATAACCACACATGCTTTCTCCTTGCATTCATTTTCTTTTCAAATACTATTTTTATATCCTTTTACCATAGAATATGTCTATTCATATGCCCTTGGAAGRTGGATCTTCTTTTCTAATCCCATCTGTTAGTCTCTGTCTTCTTATTGAGTAATTAAAGCCGTCACTATTTGGATTTTTGTTTGTTTGTTTTTTGTTTTTTGTTTTTTTTTCCGAGACAGGGTTTCTCTGTGTAGCCCTGGCTGTCCTGGAACTCACTCTGTAGACCAGGCTGGCCTCCAACTCAGAAATCCACCTGCCTCTGCCTCCCAAGTGCTGGGATTAAAGGCATGCGCCACCACCACCCAGCACTATTTGGAACTCTTAATGAGCAAATATTTATTGATTTCTTTTGTGGTATTTACCCCTCTCTTAATTTACTGTTCTTGGATTATTTGTTCTATGTGTCCTCTAAGTTGCAGTTAACCTCTTCAGACTTAATTTTCCTAGGCCTTTCTGAGGAGCTGGATTAGTAGATATAAATTGCTTAAATTGTTTTTGTCATGGAATATTATTTGGACAATTGTGATGGATAGCTTTGGTGGATATAATTACACAATCATCTGTGTTCCTTCAGAGTTTATAGAACATATGTCCTGGCCTTTCTGGTTTTCATGATTTCCATTAAAAAGCTAGTTCTTACCCTGTTATATGTTACTTGATCATTTCCCTTTACAGTTTTTAGTTCCCTGTCCTGTACATTTAGTGTTTGGATTTTCAGGAATCATGGGAAATTTCTGGTTTTGTCTACTTGGTGTTCTGTACTTTTCTTGTGCCTTGACAGGTATCTCTTTCTTTAGAATGGGAAATTTTTCATTTATGACTTTGTTAAAAAATACATTCTGTACTTTTAAGTTTTCCTCCTTCTCCTCCTCCTCTTGTTCTTCTTCACTTATTATTATTATTATTATTATTATTATTATTATTATTATTATTACTTGATTTTTTCATAGTGCTCCAATTTTCTGGCTGCAACAGGACTAAGATTAATCCAGGAGAGAGAGAGCAGAATAGAGGACAGGAAGGGTTTTGAAAATTCTGTGCACGTATCCCAACCTAGAGCAGCCACCAGAGATTACTGGTAGAAAGAGCTGCTGAAGAATATCAGATGACACAGAAAACTGAAAATGAGTGAGAAACAAAGGTTGAAAAGGATGGTGGGAAAGAGCTAGGTTAACTGTGGGGTCTTCAGCAAGAGGTTTAGATCATAGAGAATGAAGCCAGAATAGGAAGAAGACTCTTTCAAGAAAGCCACAGCAGCACTAAGGACAAATCTGGAGAGAATAAAAATAAATGCTTTCTTTTATAAGTTGCTTTTGTTGTGGTATTTCATTAAAGCATAAACTATTTACTAATATAGATTTGTTCTGAATAACTCAGAAGCTATTACTTCTGCTTGGTAACTTGCATTCTAAAAGTGTAACAAACATGAGTAACGTGACTAAGGTACTGAGTTCTAAATTTTGTTTATTTACATTATAATTGCATATTCAGATATTTGATTCTGTTAACTTCAAGGCAGAAAAAAACCACCAAAAATAATATGTATTCTCTTAAAATATAAAAATCACATAGTAATGACCAATATTGAAAATGATTAAAAAGAACACACAGATCACTAATGCAGAAAAATTATTATGCAATGTTCAAACAATTCAAAAGATAAAGACAAGGAAAAGAATAAAATAAAATTAATCCAAGACATGCAAATAGAATTTGAAGATTTCAAGAAAATCAAAACTGAACTGAACCTGGAGCTGAAAAACTGAATAAGGCAATTGAAACCTTATCTACATGGGTGAAAGTTTCAAGTCACAGAGATTATCTTCAGTAAAGTAATATAAGAAATTTCCCAAATCTGGAGTAAGACAAGCCAATCCACATATAAATGATCAACCAAATACAAAACAGACTAGATCAACAAAGAATTTCTCCATGACATAATCTAGTTAAAAATTATAAAGAACAGAATACAGGGCATTGAAAGCATCCAGATAAAAAGGCCAAATCAGTTCATAAAGGCAGACCCTCTTGTAACAACTGATTATGAAATCCCAGATTGCTATATCAGAAACCACAAATACACAACACACTAAATGTACTAAGCAACATCTATCCACATATCTGTGTAACTGTATACATGTGTAATAATTAGTTTTTTTAAAAAAATAAGCCATGATTTTGCAGTGGAGTGAGATGTATGGTGGTAAAAATAAAATGGAAATGGAGAAATGATGCAATTATATTAAAATTAAAAAAATAAAAAATATAAGGATTTGTCTAGTTGCAGAGCAACCTGAGATGTGAGGATGAGTGTAGGAAGTGTGTGGGAGGTGGGGGTGGGGAGTTTAATAGGGGACGGGAGGATTGACACCCAGAGAGGAGCTTCCCCTTCTGAGGGGAATGGAGGGAGGACTTACATGAGGGGGTATTGGGAGGAGAGGAAGGGCTGATATTGCATTGTAAAGTGAATAAATAAATGAATTTAATAAAAATACACTTATTTAAAAAATAGTAACAAGGAGTGATTTCACAGAAGCATGTAAAATGAGTAGAGCTTTCAAAGACATACTCCAAGTCATGTCACACCTGATACTACCCAGCAAAACTATTTTTTTTATTGCTGATTAAGGCTTATTGTAAATATAAAGGTTGTATGTATTTTTTAAATTAGATATTTTATTTATTTACAATGCAAATGTTATCCCCTTTCCTGATTTTCCCTCCAAAAAAACGCTCTATCCCATCGCCCCTCCCCCTGCTCCCTAACCCAGTCACTACCACTTCTCTGTCCTAGCATTCTTCTATACCAGGGACAGTAGCCTTCACAGGATTAAGGGCCTCTCCTTTCATTGATGTCCCATGGGACATCCTCTGCTACATATGTGGCTGGAGCCATGGTTCCCTCCATGTGTACTCTTTGGTTGGTGGTTTGGCACCTGGGAGCTCTGGGGTTACTGATTGGTTCATATTGTTCTTCCTTCTATGGGGCTGCAAACACCTTCACCTCCTTGGATCCTTTCTCTAGCTCCTCCATTGGGAACCTTATGCTCAGTCCAATGGTTGGCTGAAAGCATTTACCTCTGTATTTGTCATACACTGGCAGAGCCTTTCAGGAGACAGCTATATCAGGCTCCTGTCAGCAAGAACTTGCTTGCATCAACAATAGTGTCTGGATTTTGGTAACTGTATATGGGATGGATCCCCAGATGGCTTTTCCTTAAGTCTCTGCTCTACTCTTTATCTTTGTATCTCCTTCCAGGGAAATGTTGTTTCCCCTTCTAAGAAGGAACAAAGTATTCATACTTTGATATTCCTTCTTCTTGAGCTTCATATGGTCTGTGAATTGTATCTTGGGTATTCCTAGGTTCTGGGCTAATATCCACTTATTATTGAGTGCATGACATGTGTGTTTTTTTGTGATTGAGTTATATCACTCAGGATATTTTCTAGTTCCATCCATTTGCCTAAGAATTTCATGAAGTCATTGTTTTTAATAGCTGAGTAGTATTCCATTGTGTAAATGTACCACATTTTCTGTATCCATTCCTACGTTGAGGGACATCTGGGTTCTTTACAGCTTCTGGCTATTACAAATAAGGCTGCTATGAACATAGTGGAGCATAAGTCCTTATTACATGTTGGAGCATCTTGTGGGTATATGCTTAGGCGTGGTATAGATGGGTTCTCAGGAACTATATCCAATTTTCTGAGGAACTGCCATACCAATTTTCAGAGTAGGTGTACCAGCTTGCAATTCCACCAGCAATGGAAGAGTGTTCCTCTTTCTCCACATATTCACCACCATCTGCTGTCCCCTGAGTTTTTGATCTTAGCCATTCTTACTGGTGTGAAGTGGAATTTCAGGGTTGTTTTGATTTGCATTTCCCTGATGAAAAGGATGTTGAACATTTCTTTAGGTGTTTCTCAGCCATTCAGTATTCATCAGTTGAGAATTCTTGTATAGCTCTGTACCCCATTTTGTGATAGGGTTATTTGGTTCTTTGGAGTCTAACTTCTTGAGTTCTTTATATATATTGGATATTAGTCCTCTATTGGATATAGGACTGGTAAAAATGTTTTCCCAATCTGTTGGTTGCTCTTTTATCCTATTGACAGTGTCCTTTGCCTTACAGAAGCTTTGCAATTTTATGAGGTCCCATTTGTCAATTCTTGATTTTAGAGCATAAGCTACTGGTGTTCTATTCAGGAAAATTTCCCGTGCCCATGTGCTTGAGGCTCTTTCCCACTTTCTTTTTTATTAGTTTCATTCTATCTGCTTTTAGGTGGAGGTCCTTGATCCACTTGGACTTGAGCTTTGTATAAGGAGATAAGAATGGATCAATTTGCATTCTTCCACATGCTAGCTGCCAACTGAAAAAGGGATCGAGGCCTCCAGCTGGATATGTAGCAGAGGATGACCTTGTTGGATATYAAAGGGAGGAGAGGCCCTTGGTCCTGAGAAGGCTTGATGTCCCTGTATAGGGGAATGCAAGGACAGGGAAGCAGGAGTGGATGGATTGGTGAGCAGGGGGAGTGGGGATGGGTTACAGGGTTTTTGGAGGGGAAACCAGGAAAGGGAATGACATTTGAAATGTAAATAAAGAATATATCTAATTAAAAAAGAAAAGAAGGAAAAAGAAAATGCTGTATTTTTCCCACAGTATGGCTTTAGCTCCTTTGTCAAAGATCAAGTGATCATAAGTGTTTGGGTTAGTTTCTGGGTCTTCAATTCTATTCCATTGATGTACCTGACTGCTACTGTATCAATACAGTTTTTATTACAATTGGTCTTCAATTCTATTCCATTGATGTATCTGACTGTTACTGTATCAATACAGTTTTTGTTACAATTGATCTGTAGTATAGGTTGAGGTCAGGGATGGTGATTTTTATTACAATTGAACTGTATCAATACAGTTTTTATTACAATTGGTCTTCAATTCTATTCCATTGATGTACCTGACTGTTACTGTATCAATACAGTTTTTATTACAATTGATCTGTAGTATAGGTTGAGGTCAGGGATGGTGATTCCACCAGAAGTTCTTTTATTGTTGAGAATAGTTTTCACTATCCTGGTTTTTTTCTTATTCCAGATGAATTTGCAAATTGCTCTTTCTAACTCTATGAAGAATAGAGTTGGAATTTTGATGGAGATTGCATTGAATCTGTAGATTGATTTTGGCAAGATGGCCATTTTTACTATATTAATCTTGCAAATCTATGAGCATAAGACATCATTCTATCTTCTGAGATCTTTAATTTCTTTCTTTGGAGACTTGAAGTTCTTGTCATACAGATCTTTCACTTGTTTTGTTAAAGTCACACCAAGGTATTTTATATTATTTGTGACTATTATGAAGGGTGTTGTTTCACTAATTTCTTTCTCAGCCAGTTTATCATTTGAGTAGAGCAAGGCCACTGATTTTTTTTAGTTAATTTTATATCCATTTACTTTGCTGAAATTGTTTATCAGATTTAGGACTTCTCTGGTGGAATTTTTGGGATCACTCAAGTATACTACTATATCATCCASCAAAACTATTAAATAATACTAAGAAGAAATGAATATTTCTAGGTAAAAACAGATGAATGGAATCCTCAGCTACAACACAAGATCTCCAGAGGGTATTAGACAGAATACAACAATATGAAGAGAATGATAAAAAGTCATGATATCACAGAGAATAAATATATCATGCCAGAATAGCAAATCAAAGGACCTGAGAAGGTACCACAAAATCAATGGAAATGAGAGGAATAGAAATTTGATAAGTCTGAATGAATGGTAAATTTTGATTAGAAATCAGGGCCCATATTTTTTTCTGCCTGTGGATCCACATTGTTTTAAGTCATTTTCTCTTGCTGTGACAAAATAACCTGACCAAGGCAACTTACAGTAAAGTTTATTTGGAATAAGGATTTTAGAAGGAATCCATCATCAAGAGAAGGCATGATATAAAGAAGAAGCTATTGTGTTAAGAGTAAGAATACAAGAGATTACATTTTTCAATGATAAGTTTGAAGCAGAGTGAATTGGATATAACACAAGGCTTTATTACTTCAAAGCTCAATAATGTACTTTCTTCAGCAAAGCTGTACCTCCTAAACCTCCTTCCCAAAGTGTTCCACCTGAGAATAAAGAATGTCCTTACCTCTACCAATATGGTGGTATGTAGTAATTAGCTTTTCTTCTACCTGTTTTAAAGTGTATGGTCTTTTATTGAGGTTATTCATCTACTTTGGGTTAACATGTACAGAGAAAGAGTAAGAGTAGTTTTACTCTTATACATGCACACATCTATTTTTCCTAACACTATTTGCTAAACATAATGTTTTTTCTCCAATGTTTGTTATTTTGAGGTATGCTTCATAAAAAATAAATGGCTGTAAATCCACGAACTCTTGGATGCATCTTCTATTATTCTCCACTGATCTATGTGTTTGTTTTTGTGGCAGTACAATACTATTTCAATTAGCATAGATTTGTATTATAATTTGAAATGAGTATTATAMATTTTTTATTTTTCAAGTATTCTACTTCCTATATGCTCTACAAGTTAATTTGTATATAAATCATATGTTGAAGATATATTCCAAATTATTCATGAATTATTCTATAAAAATAGCCACAAAAAATTGAAACTAAAAAGAATGATTTGAATGAATGTGGGGAAAAATAATTTTGTTATTTTAATAAAATCTTTCTAAACTTATGATATTACCACCAGAACAACAAGAATTTCATGGCTGTTAAAATCAAGGTACCACCCAGGCAGCAACACACCTCATTATATGGCCAGAATTAAATGCAAGTATCTCTCTTGGTTATGCCAAAATGGGCAATAGTTTCATGTTTTAACAAGTCCCACTGAGGTTTGGAATCCCAGTACTCTAAAAAATATTCTCTCTCCAGTAATTGGTCCACATCTTTAAAGGAAGTGAAAGATACTCTTTAGAATGGCATATGGGCCATTAAAGAAAATAAAAAACATATTTTCAATTTTATATACTACTTTGGATATTATGATCCCCATACCGTATGTTAGGAAAGGTAAGTTAAAGTATTGTAGAAACAAATTCAATAAACCTATTACGGTAAAGGTAGTATTTTAATAAATGGTGTTAGCCAAAAGGAAGGTTTTAGCTTCTGAAGCATCAAATCCTCCAACTGAGAGCTAATTTCACTTCACAGTAATCTAGAATTAACAATTCCTGTAAAAATTGAAATAAAATATAATACTCTCAAGATTATGCTGCAGAAAAAATTGTCATTGTATTGTCAATGACTAATTACAATGAATATAAGAAATATAAGAAAGGTTATATGATCATTCAGAAAGCTCATACTACAATTGACAATAACAGAAATTCTAGTGTCCTATAAGATTTTACAGAATGGGGGGCTCTTTTTCTTTTCAGTATTGAGGCAGTTGAAAGGGTATATAAATATATATGTATATTCAACTTTGAAAAGGAACTGGAGGGTCACATTGTGATCTAAGTTAGATACTTAGAAAGCCTCTGTAAAAATAATTCTTAGACCATAAGTGAAAAAAGTGATTATTAGGTAAAAGGGGGGATATAAGATATTTTATTTTCAAATCAAAAAAGAAAATATACATAATGTAAGAATTTATCATGAGTATTCTCCATAGTAGGAAAAGCAAAATAAGCAAGATGCAAAAAGTGTATATCCCAAAAAAGTCTTAATAAATTTAAAACTGTATTATATCTGATTTATAACACACTATTGCCGTCTCATAGGAAAATGTATTGGAATTCAAGCAATTGGACGATACTATAAAAATGTATTTAACATTTCATTTCATACATTTTCACATATCCATATCACATCAATTTTGCATCTTGGCCTTAAAGTTTATTTCACTTTTAAAGGTCTCACATAGTATTGATCTCGTTTGTTTTGCGTAAGTCCTACACAAAGTTAATGGTTTTGTTACATAGCTTGTTTTCTTTATAATAACATATTTCTAGATTATAAGGTCTGTATAACAGACATTTGTTACATAGGAAAAACAGTTGTATTTAATTAAATCTTTAAGTTATCTCTTTGTTGTTGCATCATATTTTCCAAGGAATTCATGTGAGACATGCAAGTTCAAAGAATGTTTAATTATTTGGTTATGAAATATATATCCTTTCTATTTTGGAGGAATGTGGTATGTTGGTATAAACCCAGATCTGATATCAGATTGGCTTGTTTTAAGCAGTTCATTCTCATTAGCTACATAATTATTTAAAAGTCAATAGTTTTTACATTGTAGTTTTTATATGTGCATGCCAATAATAATACTCTTACATCATGTGTTTATTATGGGCACTAAACACCTTGACCATATGTTAAAGAATTCAGAGTGAAGCCTAGCACTTAACAATAACTTTACTGTAATTAATAATTTTCCTTACTCCAGAAACTGTGAATGATATCTAAAATGACAAGTTAGGGTAGCTTAGCATTGAAGACTTTAACACAAGCAAAATCTTTACATGAAAATTGAGATACCATGCTATTTGCTCTTAAACCATCAAATACAAACATACATATATCACAATAGCCCTTCTTTTGAAATGGAAATTGAGCATTTGAAGATACAGGCTCAAAAACTCTGAGTCTGAGTCCATGTTTCTGGAAGGTTTTAGAATATGTCACAAAAGATTGCGTTCTATGTATAAATTAAATTCTAACTTGTGTCTGTCTCACAAAACACTAGATAATCTTTGTTGATATCTTAAGAAATACAGAGCAATATATTTACTGTTATAATTATGTATTAGTTATATATTTGAATAAAATAACTACAAGGAATCTAAGTAACAGGAGACTATAATAGTTTTTATCATTTAATCCTTATCTTTATTTCTATATGAACAGATTAATGGGAAAAGGATCTTATCTTTATTTGATAAGATAAAATTATACAAATAGAATTTTCACCCTTTCAAATGTTTTCTATTTCATATAACCTTAAAAATATTGTTTAAAGTGATGTGATGCTTAAAATCATTTCAAGACATGCTCTGATGTGTTGATCTGTTAAATACTGCATGCTTTCAAATCATTAATTGATATGACCAACATAATAAAAATGCAAACATACTGACACTGACTGTAGCTTGCTTTTGTTTTTCACCTCTGTGCTTAAAGAACTTCCAGAACCGTTCTGAGTTGAATAAATGGATTATAAAAATGGATCAGCTGTGACAGAATTTATTTTAGTGGGATTTTCTGTTGATTGGCAACTTCAAACTTTCTTCTTTGTGACATTTACATTGATCTATAGTGCTACTGTGGTCGGCAACATCCTTATTATAGTCACAGTGGCAGCTAATTCTACCCTTCATTCTCCCATGTACTTTCTCCTTGGAAATCTCTCCTTCCTGGACATGTGTCTTTCCACTGTCACGACACCCAAGATGATCACAGACTTGCTTGCAGCACACAAGAGCATCTCTTTTCAGGGCTGCATGGCCCAGATGTTCTTCATGCATTTATTTGGAGGTGCTGAAATGACCCTTTTGATAGTCATGGCCTTTGACAGATATGTGGCCATATGCAAACCCTTGCACTACAGGATAATCATGAGTCACAGATTGCTGAACAGGTTTATTATACTTTCCTGGACAATTGGATTCATACACACTATGAGCCAGATGGCATTGACAGTGAATTTGCCTTTCTGTGGACACAATATTGTAAATAATATATTTTGTGATCTTCCCCTGGTAATCAAGCTTGCTTGTGTTGAAACATACACTCTAGAGTTATTTGTGATTGCTGACAGTGGGCTGCTCTCCTTTATCTGTTTCATCCTCTTGCTTGTTTCATACACTGTCATTCTGGTCATTGTAAAGCACAAATCACCTGGCAGTCTTTCCAAAGCTCTGTCTACATTGTCTGCCCACATAATTGTGGTCACTTTGTTCTTTGGACCCTGCATCTTTATCTATGCCTGGCCATTTGGGAGTTTTGCAAGCAATACAACTCTAGCTGTATTTTACACTGTTATCACTCCTTTACTGAATCCTATTATTTACACACTGAGAAATCAGGAGATGAAGAAAGCCATGAGAAAAGTATGGATCCGACAAGTTAGCTGCATGTAGAACTTACAGATTGAGCTGTTCATAATGACCACACCCTTTGAATATCATGGCTAGAGAAATTAAAGACTATGGGCAATGTGTTGTTTTACTTTTATGTTTGAATCACGCATTAATAAAGAGAAACTGGTACTAATTTATTATGGTTTCATTAGTGGTTTAATATTTTCTTCATTTTTATTTAGAATATTTTCCAATAATGACCATTTCCTCATATTTTAATTATCATATCTAAGGAAAACTTTCATTGAATCAAGGAACACAATACAAACTATAGTGGCCATATAAAATCTGGCATGATATATGGCCTTTGAGGAATATATAATACATAATAATTATATAACATTATATATTAATATAGCATATGTATAATATAAATATAATTTACATGTAATTAAAATTTATTAATATATAATAATTATGTAATATGTATATTCCTCAAAGACAGTATATATGGATTCATCTGACACACAGTTCTGATGGTGTTAGGCTAGTATGAGGCCAGGTACCAAGAGCCATTGGTCCTCCACGCTCTGAGTGGCAGTGGCCAGCTCTGAGCAGGATGCAGTAGCTTCTTTAAGGATAGGGCCTTCTAGAGTATCAAATGCATAGACTTACCTTGAGACACAGTCAGGAATTTCAGAAAAAGAGGTCTTCTCTCCTTTCCTAAGTTCCTGGACTCTGATCAAAACTCAAGGACCCAAGTATTTCATACACAAACCACTCTGACTATGGGCGAACTATGAACAATTTTCAAGTTATGTGTTTTCCAGGGATGTGATCCACTGCTTGTTCAAGGAACTAAATTGGGACTATGAATACATTCTTCATTCAGGCAAAGACACAGTTACCTACCAGAACAGTAAATCTAAAAGTAAAATATGAGCTGTGCAATTAGATATGTACAACATCTTACTGTGTTTCTGTCTCAGACCAATGGAAGTGAATGACTCTACAGACATTACACATAAAAGGCTGCAGCAGGAAGGAACTCTTCCTCATCTGTTCCTTGGCTGTTGTCACTGAAGACCTTCACTGTCAGAACAAGTCAATAGAAACATTACGAGAGAAGGGTCTGCATTCCCAATCTTTCTCTGGCACCAAAGTTCCTTCATTGCCAGGACCTGTCACTCTAGTTGAGTGAGAGCAGGACTGTTGTTCATTTGAGTGTACATTCAACAGGTCTCTTCCTTGCCTACCCTGTGGCTTTATGGAAATCAGCAAGTGTCCCTGACTCATGTATTATTGTTACCCACAATTTGGCTCCCGTTAGACTTCAGAGGCAGATGAAGGGGCAGAGATGTAGGGTAGCCAAGAGCAGAACAAGGAGGTTTTTGGAAGGAAACAAGCTCTGTGGGTTTTAAGTGGCCATTCCTCTACCATTTCAGGTTCTGATAGTAATGGACGGCTAGAGTTCTTCCTAGTGTCCTAGCAGATGCTACACAGAAAAGCAGCCACCTGACTATATTTCATATGAAAGCAAAATATTTTTCTGGCTATCTAGGATGAGGTTTTCTCTTCCTGGCCCCAGAACTAACTGCCTTGTTTCAGCCTCACCTGACACTTAACCATGGCAATGAGTGAAAGGAGAGATGAAAGAAAAGTGTCTGGACCCCATTCTAGGCAAAAATCTCAGAGACACACTGGATGTTTATTAATGAAAGATTTTCACCAGCAAGCAGCATATTCAGCATATTCAAGAAACCCGTGTTGATCAGGGGAAAGGTGGTCATGTTTTAAGGGGACCTGAAAATCAATTATTACCATTTATTCTGTGTCAAGATTATGGGTCGCCATCATATGACTCCTTTGGAATACAATATAGCTCCTTCACAAATCATTATGCTATTCAGTCTTGAACAAAAGGAAGATGGATCCATTTAATTCTAAATTGCCCAGTCAGTACCCTCAAGTATAAATGTAAAACAACACAAGAACAGTGTGTCCAATTTATCTTCAGAAAATATAGTGGCTTTAAAGTTCTCAGTAATGTGGGAAAACAAATCACAGATTATCTTTTAAAAGATAATCTTAATGCAGAAGGGAAGAAGTTTAATGCCCATGTAGAGCTAATTCATCTACCTTAGCCACTCACACCATTTTCTTAGTTTTTTGGCTTCTACACTAATGGCACAGTATGTACCCATGATGATGAAAACTAGATTGGAGGGAAAGAAGCAGCTTATTGTAGAACATACAGAAGGTGGGCCCAATAAAAATGACCAGTATGAAGATGCCAGCTTCGTAATTGAACTCCACATCCCTGGTGTTGTTTGAATCAACAATGATGGCCTCCATGATGGGCTCAGGGGTGTAGTGAAGACTAGAAGGAAGATGGTCACTTGAATAATGTAAATGAGCATGACCACTAGCAGGACAAACATTATAAGGATGATGAAATCTCCTAGAGCCATATACTTGAATCCAATTTTCTACCTGAGTAGAAAAAGAAAGAGAGCCAGACAGGGCTCTAAAGCAGGAGAGAGGAAAGAGGATTGTTTCTGAGTGGAAAGGTAGTACCAGCAAGCATCACAGCCCAGTGTGCAGCAGGAGACTCTAAAGGCAACAATATCCTGCAACTCTAAGATCCAGTCTTCCAGAGTTCTGTCATCACTCTTATGTGGTCAATGCCCTTGGAAAAGTCATGCCAAGTGTTGAACAAATAGTCAATTTGTAGCTGTAATGCTAGGACAGCCACAGCACAACCCACTAATAGCCTGGGATCCAGGACACCCTAGGAACTGACCAGAGCCCCCCCCCCCTTCCAGAGTAAGTGAAGCACTGAGAGTCCAAGGTCTCAGGGTCAGACACAGGAAATACATTCCTGTCTCCAAGGTCTTTGTAGAGTCCTATCCTATATTATGACCATAGGGTCCTTGACCATTGCTTTAGCTCTCTATCTTAAATGGTAATTCCGTCACCCCAAAGGCCAGCGATGCAGATATGATATGGAAGTTACAAATGGCTGAAATCAATTCTAAAAGCAACTGCCCCAGGACTAAGATATCCTGGGCTGAGGGACCTATTCTTTCTTTGTTCCACCTCTGGACAGGGCCAGTAGGAAAAAACAAGGCCAACTGCAAGCAGCCTATACACATGCTTAAGGGCCTGGCGGATCACATGAGAGGCCCAACTCTGGACCTCAATCCCATGCCACAGATCATCCACTTTCATTAACCTTTGACAGCCTGCAGTCTACTGGTCATGTCTTCTTGGTAAAGATCTTTTCCCAATCTGTTGGTTACTGTTTTTTTCCTATTGACAGGCTGGAGATGGCTCAGAGGTTAAAGAGCACTGTTTCAATTCTCAGCATCTATATGGCAGCTCATAACTGTCTATAACTCCAGTTCCAATTCCAGAGGATCCAACACCAAATATACATTTAAAAAATAAACAAATTATTCAAAAAAATCCAATTCAACTTTGTAAGTAGTATTTAATTGGCTTTCCTAGTAGAAGTTTGGAAGTTAGTAGTATTAAGAGCTATGTGAACTGTGAAGGACCACCCAGATCAAGAGTTTTCAGAAAGAAAGAATATTAGTAACTGAACAGAGATTGTTCTTATGATATTTTTGGCAAAAGGATGAAAGATACAAGTGATGCTTTCTGTCTTTATCCAATGAATGTAGTTTTGACTAAATTTAAAAAGTAATGAACTGAATTTCTTTTGTTATACTTGTCCCAGTAAGGACACCTAATGTTCCCTCCAAAAACCTTCCCTAGTCTAATAGGAGGAACCTGGGTCACACATCCAATCCCCTGCATAGTCTGGCCTCCACTGAATGTGCTGCCCAAAACTCTGAAATGAAATGAAGCTGAAAATCCCAATAAATTGGCCATAAAACTCAAGGGATTCATTTTGCAATGGGAATGAATCTAACAAAGAAGATAATATATTAAAAAACAATGATAACGTAAGATCTAGAGAAAATAAGTAAATAAAATAAAAAAGTTAAACATGGGGAAGAAATATGCAGGAAATGATATATAGCATGAAAAGACCAAACCTTTGCATTGTAGGCATAGATGAATGAGACTAATAGCAGTTCAAAGGCATAAACTACATCTTTAATAAGCATGTAGAAGAAAACTGCCAAATTAAGAAAAGAAGTGCTCATACAGATATAAGAAGAACACAGAAAACTGAAGACAGTGGAGCTGATTAGAATGAGTGGAGTATACCTGAAGAGGAATCTAGGTTCCCAGGTTAGAGAAAGGGTAGAAGTAGCCCAGGTTCCTCAGTGTGGTGAGTGATTGCACTGAGCAATGCAAACTGGCTGATACACACACACACACACACACACATACACACACACACACACACACACACACACACACACA